>JASFDG010000028.1:0-28947 GCA_036937095.1 Phaeolepiota aurea
CTGTATGATGTATTTCTATATACCTCGTCGATAGTGGGTCAGCCGGGCTTTCTTTTGGAATATGACAACCGCAAGTCTGAGGCACCTCCACTCCTATCATACTTGAAGCGCCATGTCCTTCGGTCGAAAGTCAAAATTCGTGATGTGTCAGAAGAGTACAATATCTGGGCATCTTGGGGGTCTGCTACGGAGGATCATGGCTGGGAGACGGAACGGAAATGGAGCTGGTCCAGAAGTGGTGCTATAGAACCATTGTGGGATGGTGTAGAATGGCCATGGGGTATTGACGATGGTGTCATCCTTGATAGAAGAGCTTCAGGTATGGGACGAAGACTCTTGGTGAGGGCAGGGACCAAACGTTCGCCAATTCATTCAGTATTAATTACGATTCGCCTCATCGACTCATGTAGCCCAGGCTGCCACAACCCACGATCTTGGATCCGCTGATGATTATATTCTCCACAGAATTCTGCGTGGCGTTCCTGAAGGCAGCATCGATATCCCTGCTATGCAGGCTTTCCCAATGGACTCAAATCTGGATATCATGGGCGGAGGTACATCGCGCCATTTTCTTTCAAGGGGCCTGCTCATAACACTATGTTAGTGGATTTTAGAAAGGGCTGCTACGTTGGCCAAGAATTAACAGTCAGGACTTATCATACTGGGGTCATTCGCAAGCGAATCTTCCCTGTTGCTCTCCACCATCCATCAGAAAAGTCTCTAATCTCCCCAATTTCATGTTAATATTCTTTGGTTCATATGGATTGTTTTTTAGGCCAGAAGACCCAGAAACACTGCCCCCCACGAAGCTGGCCCCATATCTGGACATACGGCCTTGCGTTGTATCAAACCCAGATGCTCCCTCCATACCACGACCGCGTGGTTCAGGGAAATTATTAAGCTCATTAAATGGCGTTGGTTTGGCGCTTCTGAGACTCGAGCATATCACAGGGTTGCAGAAAGGTGACCTTAGGTTTGAACTGGATAATTCTGACAACTACGGCAAGTCGTCATGGATGGTTTCCCCTTGGTGGCCTGATTGGTGGCCACATCAACCTCCGCCAGAGGAATGATAGATATTCTATGCACCTTTCTTTTACGTATTGAAAATAGCCGCGACGTCAGATGCGGTTTGATCTCCCTCCAACCGCCACGAGTGAGCCTAAACACCAATAGTACAAAAGAGCGTACATACCCTCAACCAGCACTGATGCAAACACATATTCTCCGTCATGGCTGACAGAAACATGATTTTGTCCTATCACTGCAGAACAGGGATGATTACAGGGATGATGGTACAAGAGACTTGGTTTCTGGCCAGGGATATCTCTCCGGAAACCACGATACGTGAGGTCCTTCCAAGTAGGCCGGGTTGTTGGGTAAAAAGCCTTGAACGCTGCTTCTTTTACTGACCAGCTGGACGATAGCCTGAGAACCGACGTAGATATATTCTCAAGGAATGGGAACTCACCGTACTGCAAGAAAGCGTGCTCTTTCAACAGGACACGGAGGAAGAAATGCCCATTCCTCATGTTCTTCCGTACTGAGAATACGAGATGCAAATCTGTCTACTCTCCTACTTCTCAGTATGGCCGCAATGCGGGGGATATGAACCAAGTCAACACCAATTCCTAGGATGGCCATGATGGCGTGTCAAGACGCGAGCGCGATGTTTGCTCCAAAGAGTGCGGACAAACAAGAGTGCGGACAAACAGCCCTCAAATTTTAGTTTTCGACGGGTCCATCAAAAGGATGACGTCCATCGCATACATAGCTGCGTCTACAAATCGATTTAGTCATGCCGCAGACATCTCTGAGGACTCTTTGATCGCATTTGGGTCATCAAAACTCGTTGCTCTATGGAATACAAAGGTCCCGTTGTCGACAACCTAGATGGAGTGGTCTTGACCCTTTGCCTTAGCACGAAAATGAGGCTGGTGTCTCCGAAACACTTCCAGGCCACGAAGGCTTGGTAACGTGTATTAGATTCATCTCAAAGGATGTCCTCATATCAGCAGACGATAAGGGAGCACTGATCTGTTGGACAAGATCGGGGTTCCAGGTATGCCTTGCCCAACTGATGGTCGTGGTGGTTCCTAATAATCTCTTTCTGGCAGTGGAGTATCATGGGGAAAGTTCAAGCACACGCAAATGGTATAGCTTGCTTGTGTGTTTTCAATGACTACATTGCTACTGGCGGATCCGATGGCCTTGTCAAGTTCTGGTCGATAGACACAAGGTCTGAATCAGGCATGAATTTACGACCATCTACTGGTCTTGCGCCGCTCATCTATCCTTAGATACCTTCTTCGAAATACAAACAATTTCAATGAAAGGGAGATTCCCCCTCAGCCTTGCCCTCACACATATCCCAGATTCACAAAGTCAGAATTGTTGCCTGGTTCTCAATTGATGTTAGCGACTCACTTGTAACGGAAGCCCTGCTTTTGGCGATTGGTGGAACCGACAATAATGTGCAATTATGGTTACGCTCTGAGGACCTGGTATCTGGGACTCTTTTTGGCCGTAGTTTATTGACTGACAATTTTAAAAGTTCATAAGCTCTGCGAGTCTATCTGGTCATGAAGACTGGGTTCGCAGCCTGGCCTTTAGACATCCCCACTCTGCCGCGGAACCCCTTGTGCTGGCTTCGGGATCACAGGACGCTACTATTCGACTTTGGCATATAGATTTATGGAAACGAGAAATGTCTGCCCCGGCACCACTACCTCAGGATACACCGAACGATGATCTATTGGATGCATTCGAGGCATCTATAGGCAGTGTAGGTGATGCTGAGGAAGGCGGTAAGCAGATATCACTCAAGCGTCACATTCTGACAATCAAAAGGAGTGGCGGGAGGTACATCAAAAAGTAACGATACTCCCCGTACATCGATGGCTGAAACCACATACGCAGCATGCAGCAATTTTCTGTTACTTTCGATGCGCTTCTTATCGGGCATGAGGCGGCCATAACATCACTTTCCTGGCGACCCTCAAGCACCCCCAGAACCCCCACGCTACTATCAACGTCAACGGATTCTTCCTTGATATTATGGTCTCCGTCCATAATTGCATCACAGGATACATCAAGCTCGATCTGGATCAATCGGCAGCGATTCGGAGACATCGGGGGCCAGAGATTAGGTGGTTTCGTCGGCGGGCTTTGGGGCTCAGAGGGAAGGAATGCTTTGTCCTGGGGCTGGAGTGGCGGGTGGCGTCGATGGTGGTGCAATCTTGCAGAAAGGCATGATGAATCTGAGGTCTGGGAGGAAGTAGGGGCAATTTCTGGACATTCTGGCCCCGTCAAAGGCCTAGATTGGAGTCCTGCAGGAGAATACCTCATCACAGCGGGGTAGTTCTTTACCTAAATTATTCTTGCTAGTACTGATATGCCCATTGCCCCTTAGGGTCGACCAAACAACACGCATACATGGGCCTGTGAAAAGTGGTGGTGGCATCACTTCATGGCATGAGATCGCTCGCCCACAAGTACATGGATACGATTTATTGAACGTGACTTTTATCAATGCCCTAAAATTCGTTAGCATTGCGGATGAGAAGGTAGCACGGGTTTTTGAGGCACCACGTAGTTTCATCAACCTGGCGGAGGCGCTCGATGTTGCATACTTCACAGCTGACGAGGTACGTTCGCTCGCACATTCGCTGACCCTATCTCAAAGGTAGGACAGCACGATCGGCCGTTGAGAGCAAGCGTACCACCTCTTGGACTATCAAACAAAGCGATCACCGATGGTACGCCTGCTATCTCATGTCTTAAAATATTCACAAGAACCTATCACAATACCAAACAGAGCTGTCCCAGATTAACCCAGAAGATGGGAACATCAGACGTCCTTACGAAGGCGAACTTGCATCCTCAACGCTCTGGCCAGAAGTGGAAAAGGTTTTCGGGCACGGCTATGAAGTGATTATCAATCCCGTATCGGTTTATTCAGCATGTTCACCATAACCAGTCAATCACCTTAGGGATATCTAAATCGAGACGTCTTGTAGCATCGGCTTGCAGAGCTACTACTGCAGAACATGCTGTCGTCCGTATCTTCGATTGCCAGACTTTCCGGAATGTTGGACAGCCACTGCACGGCCATGCCTTGACAGTGACCAGAATTGCATTTAGTCCGGACGACAGACTTATTTTAACTGTGTCTAGGGATAGGTCGTGGAGATTGTTCGAGCTGCAGGGGGATGGTATGCTTCCCATGATGATAAGAAAATTAGAACTAATACTATCTCCAAGGGTACATACCAGTGTTCTCGGACAAATGTCATGGGCGCATCATCTGGGACTGTGCTTGGGCTTCCGAGGGTGATATTTTTGCGACAGCATCGCGTGACAAAACTGTATATGAACTTAGTGCCATGAGAAATCGTACGTCCTCGCTAACTGATTCCCAGGTCAAGATCTGGTCGCGAGGGGAGAGCAACGGTTGGACGCCTTCCGTAACCATCAAAACACCATCTCCTGCGACCGCAATCGCATTCACACCAGGGAATGTTCAACGAAGGTGGGTTGGTGGTTGTGCAGTTTCTGCCGTTCTCACATGAGATCTAGTCGCCGTTTGGCCATTGGCCTAGATTCTGGAGAGATTCTCATTTTTGCGAACACCATTGGTAATACATGGACAGCGGAATCCACGATATCCTCTAGGTATGGTATTCTCAGCCGTGATAATCTCACCCAAGCTGATTTTTCCAACGACTGCTAGGATGGCACATATTGATCAGATTCATCGGCTTTCATGGCGGCCGACGCTAAGCGAACCACTGGAATTGGCGAGTTGTAGTGAGGATGGTACAGTAAGAATTTTGATTGTTCAAGCTACTATTTAAACAACTTCAATTGAATGAAGTAACGGGGAAGAAAGAAGAGAAATCTGCTATACAGTGTGTGCGCGAAAAGTGTAGAACTACACAAAGAAAACGACCTAGTAACGAGACAACGTAAGGATAGAGATGAATTTTGAGATGCGATATAGAGGGTATAGGGCACCTAATGCAATATGTTAGGAAATCAGCTGACAGCAAACGGGACGGAGGAAGAAGTGCGATAGGGATACAAGAACACGTCAGGTCATCACTTATTTAAACAATATCACGGAGAGTCATGGGAACTTCAGGCTAGAGGGTGAATGGATTAGCTTTGGTCAATTTCACCTGGGCAGATTTAAGTTAAAACTGACACATTTGATCCTAGAAAGCCGGTGAATACTATCCCTCAATTTATGACCAACATTAGACTTACTTGTAGAAGCATTCTATGGACCGCAACATTTCAACATCACCGCCGGTGGCGGTTACGAAATTAACGACAACTCCAGCGCGGGAATAGTTTGAGGCTATGGCAGGCGAAACACTGTGACAGCGTCAGAAATATTGGGCGACCTGGGAGTAAGGCTGCTTGGACTCACCGGTGGGCGTATTCTTCGACGGCTTTTGGAAGATCTATGAGGGCAGAAAGGTTATGTAAAAGAAACGGGGACAGAAAAGGAACCAACCGTAATTGATGATCAGGGGAATGTGGGTGACATCAGGCGTCTTGACTGGCACATCATAAACCACGAGGACTTTTGCGGCTGGCTGCCTCAAGATGCTTGTGGTCGTCCTAAACTTATTGAGCGCTGCAAGTTTGGTGCCAGCATTCATATCTCCATGCTGATCATGGGATTTGTTAGATCACCACTTAGCCTCACAAATCTAGCCACTTACAAGTGGTACTGCCTCTAGACCACGGCTTGCAAGTTTATACACCACCGAATCGAGCGCTGTCATCCCGCCAACATGGACAATTGCCTGACTAACCTCAACATCGTCAAACAGGTCCGCCAAAGCATCCAGCTTCCATTCACGAGCCTGAGTAGTTTCAGCGCTCGATGCGCTTCTACCAGAACCTATTATCCCAAGGCCGCCACCCGGTGCTGCGACCATTGGGTCAGAACGTCCGCCAGCCGTGAAGGCCAAGTACAGATAGAACTGTCGAAGACCTCGCGAGCCTTGATTTGTATCCGGGTTCGTGACATTCCCATCCCTGCGCACGAGCACGCGAACGGGTTCCCGGAGTTGTATCGCAGAAGCCAAATTGAGGACGTCTTGAGGAACCGTATTGGAAAACAAGGCTGTCTGACGCTCGATTCCGTTCGTCGCCCCTTCTGTACTTGCAGCGGGCGATGTTACGACGGATGAAAATCGGCGGCCTTGGCTGTTAAATGGGGATGCACTAGCAGGAGTATCGAAGGGCGAGGTAAAACCTTGCATGCTAGGACTAATAGCACTTGTCGGGCTACTTCCCAATGGGCGAGAGCGAGGAGGAGGCAAGAGTTTGACAATGTTAAAGACGAATTCGTGGAGATTTCGGGCAATAAGTTGGTCAACCTCATCAAGGACAAGGAATCGCACTTCCGAGCCTAGTATACCCCCCGGGCTAGCAAAGAGCGCGTGAAGCTTTTGTGGGGTGCCACATATGATGTGTGGCATACTCTGTTGCAGCGCACGTAGCTCTTGCGTGAGGTCGTTATTTACGGAACCGACTCCCAAAGCGGATTTCACCCCGATGGGGCCTCCAAGATCACGAATCATGCGCTGCGCTTGCGTAGCCTGATCAACAGTTGTGGATACCATCACGACGATAGGCCCGCGGTTCGGTGTACGCGCAGACAAATTCGCCATGGCAGTTTGAATCGCAGGGATGACATATGCTGCAATCCGTTCCTGTGTAGGAGGTGCCTGAGCAATGATGTCTGCGCCGCGCAAAAGAAATGGTAGGGCCCTTTGTTGTATCTTATTCGGCGGTCCAAGGCTGCACCAATAAATAAGTGATCTGCTCATATGCTTTGATGACGATGTTGATCTTACCCGAACTTTCCTAGTGATCTCAGAAGCTCTGGGGCAAGTGAAAGCTGCTCCCATTTCGATATCATGGGGCTTGAATCGCGAGAGGAACCCCCAGCCCAACCGTCACCTTCCACATTCAGCACCTAACGGATAAATGAAAAGTCAATCCATGTTCATTATTATAACTGGATGAGGTAAACATACACCAGACGATTCGCGTCGAAGCAGCCCTGAAATTGAGCGGCGCTTGTTGAGCGGATCCTGACGGTTAATATTTTGATCAGAGGGGCGGATGGGAAGATCAAGCGTCCCGGCGGACCAGGTGCGCATCGGGGGATTCGGCATGCGTGGGGAGGGCCTCAGTTCAGAGCGACTCGATAGGCTGTGCCCGAGCAAATTTGCGTTTGCCATGGCTGGCGGGGACAGCCTTTGGTTAGGGGGGATGTCCTGTTGTGGTGGACTTAGCGTGATCACTGAGTTGCGATCCGACATATTTGATTGCATCTGTTGTGTCTGCAGTGCCAGCAGCTGGCCAACAGACGAAGTGAGGGTATTTAGGCGCTGCGAAATCGAGCTGATATCATCGGAGGGTGGAGCGACTTGATTTGGCGCGATGTTTCCGATGGATGGCCGAGGTTTGTTGGAGGGAATTATAGAGCTAGGCTGTCCGTTTGTAGGGCTTGGCGCAAAAGGATCCTTGAACTCAGGCTGCATGTTGACACCCAGCGCCCGCTCTACCAGCAAATTGACCTTTCGATGCATCTCACCGAGGTCGCGCTGAATCTCCAGTGTGGAGTATTCATAGCGTCGTAGTCGGTCCAGCATATCACGTATTAATGGGGATGACCTTAGCTGGGCGTCGAAATCGTGGGCCCGCTGTCCTAAACTCGAGGCGAACTGACTCGCCGAATCCAGTGAAGACGCGGGAGACGCGGATCCGAGGCCAATGCTCATACCACCACTCGTGACCGAAGAGTTGATGTGATTCGGTGCGATCGTGACACTCAACGGATCCATGTGTTCGCTTTGGTTTTGGGATAGTGATAGCGTAGAGGCGGGGGCAGGGGGAGTATGTGCGCCACTGGAGCTGTCATGAAGCTCATTCACACTGGGAGACTCAATGTTATCTTCGCCTTCTGGCAAAGTATCAAGCACGCCCACCACGCTGCTTTCTCGTGCTGTCATTTTGGCCTCGATGACAGGATATGCTCGGCTGGCATCAACCTGACGAAAGGTAGGGGATGGCCGTGACCCGTCACTCAGGACTGAAGATGGCTGATGGAGTTGGGCATCACGACGTTCCTGAGGAGGGCTGGGCGACGACTTGACGGAACGGTAGTCAGAGGGCGAAATGGAAACAACCGACAGGGGGCTGCGATTATGTTCCCGAAACATGCCCTGCCCAAACGCACCGACGCCCTCTAGGTCTTCGCCACGCAGGTTTCCTGGAAAGAAGGGCATGGACGCAGGATTTAAAGCTGCGCTCCTCGCCATGGTGTAAGCAGTGGCTGTCAACTTGGTTTTGCAACAATCAGAACTGCTAATTATTAAGAGTTAGTCAGCATTTTATTCGGGCCCTGAGGGTGTGTGGGCAGAATGCACCTTGCGGCAAAAGAGTTGTTTCAATAGCTAAGCGAATTCCATGCAGGTCGCAGGAAGTATTTTAGAGGGGGGGAACGAGGATGGGTGGGCGTGGAAAGGAAGAATTCCTGATGGCACTTTTATCAAAGCGCACCAAATGATGATGGCTGGTTTTAATTGAATCTTTTAATGGTCATATACGATATAAACTAGAATAGTTATTTCTAGAGGCCGGAAGAATGAAGAGGTGTCTATGGATGATATATAAAATCCGTTTACCAAAGAGATTTACTGAAGGAGTAGCCAAACAGATGGTTTCGATCTGACTTGGTCGGGAGTTCCATTTCTGAAAAGCTTTGCAGAAATGGTTGAATTGGCGAAAGAGCAGAATGGAAAGTTAACTTACATGGATCCGGGGACTCTGAAAGACGCAGTGTCGTATGTCTGCCTGTGATCCCGTCTCGAGGCAAGTGAGGGGAATGCTCCGATAAACTGATAGCGTGGCCTTACGATGTATTAATAGTCGGGTGCCCACTCTCTTCGGTATATACTGGTATTGATCATCAGCAGGAGTCAAATTGAGCAGGGTTTGAAGGAGACAGTACCTGTTGTGGACTCGGTATCTTCTAGACGTTTGATGAGCGTATTCTTCCTTCTTGGGATATATCTATTAAGGGATGAGGTGATTGATTGAGAGATGGGAGACGAAAAAGCGTCATACAACGGTCTTCGAGTCCGGGGCCTGCCTTTTTCCGCCTCACCTATAAAATGTTAATGGTGAGGCAAGGACATCTCAAGCGACGAGTAATACGAAACATACCAATCAGTTCAATCAAAACGGGCCCATCCTTGATTGGAGGATCTAGGTGATCTGATAGGGATGGCCCATGTTGTCAATTCGGCAAAAGAAAATAAAACCTGTCTGCTGACGTACTTGGTATATTTGATCCCTCTGCGTCGGTGATGATCTCAGTGTCTTGTCTCTGGATGTCACTGCAAAAGAGTGGGTCAAAAGAGCAGTTCCCGGAGGGCAATGGACGATCCACCAAACCTGTGAGTTCCCTGGTTAAATTCTCAAAACAAGGTAAGGAATTATCCAAATGAAATCGTGGAGATATGACATACTTGGCGCAGAGGTCGTTTTTTGGGGAAGATTCATGGCAAACGACGTGACCTTGAAAGGGGTGAACACCACAGAAGAATCAGATTTCGGAATTGACTCACGAAAATGTTCTGACCATGATACGGTCTGCCATGGTAATGGAGAGCTCTTTTGGCTGATTTGCAATCATCAAACTCTATGGATGCATACAATGCGTCGCCCGCTTCTTCCGGGAGGAGATGGTTTGCATAGCCCTGGTTGCATCTAATCACCACCGCTCTGATATGTCCACAGTCGGAAAATATGCTGTGGAGCTCATCGCGCGAAATGTTATGGATCTAGTGCCAATTATTTAGTCAAAACGAAGCCCAATGCAACCAAAGAAAGACCTACATGTCCGACGAAAACAAAGTTATGCCCAAGAGCGATTCCGGACTCTCTTTCTCCAGGGCGCTGCCGTAATTCCGCCTCCCATTGTGCCTTGATACGAAGGTTGCGCTCCTTGGTGAGCTGCTCTCGTTTGAGTCGGAGTTCCGCTTTGACACGCATCTGTTTCGCACACTCCTCAATCGCCCTGGCCGATTCATCTGCGGCTTGCTTCTCTTTTTCTCGCATGTACCTCTTTATAATGGCACTATCGTGTTGACAGATTTGGCGCTTCTCGTGAACACGGCGCATGTCCTCGACGCGCCGCTGAACCTCGACATGGCTTCGGTCTATAGCTTTGAAGCGTTTGGGTTTCCTGAGCGTCATCTTGGATCGTTTCTGGGATGAAGAACAGTTTAGCAGATATCGTGAGGTCGGAACGCAAAGCGTACCCTTTCAAGATGCGGTGAGCGCGCAGTACGAACAACCTTCGAAGATTGAGGTGTCGACTGGGGGCGAAGGGTAGAGGATCTTTTGAGAGGGGGCAACGGAGGCAAATGAACACTACCAAACAAGCCCTTCTCCAGACCTGCAAAGAGACCCAAGCTCACGACGCCAATAAAATTTTCCAAGGCTAGCATTTTGTCGGGGGAAGTGGTGGGAAGGCGGGGCAGCTTATATACGATCCCTGCCACAGTCGGGGATTAATCTGAGTATTGCCATATGCCAAATACCGATGTGGCCTTTTTAGTGCTTGGTCAAAAAAAAATCGTTGCATCCCCAAGTAGAACCGCTGGCTCGCTCTAGATACGGATTCTGCGCGCTGTCGCCCATCTTGTACAATGGTAAACAAAAGTCCAAGCTCTGGATTTGACCAGGTCTTTTTGTGGTACTGCCCCTGCGCTAGCGTTAGATTCTGAGGTCACGCCCCCTCCTTCCTTATCGGGATCAATCGTGCGGTGACCTCAGCCATTTAGTACTACTTTCCTGTGTACTTCTACCGCAGCCGCATTCATCCCATCCCCTACCTCCCACCACACTCAGCGTTGCATACTCCTCACCCCCGTCATCCATGATGGCAAGCATAATGAGCTACTTCGGGCCCCGGCGGGACCCCAAACAGACTGCTCGCGATGCGATAGTCTCGCTGCGGCAGCAGCTACAAATGATCGAGAAGAAGGAGGAATATCTCCAAAAGAAGATCGACGATGAACTCAAGAAGGCGCGGGCGAATGCAGTATCGAACAAAGCAGGTATGTGAGAGAGGTCTAACCACGAACGGACGCTGATTTGTACCCGTTCCATTCATATTTCTCCCCTTGTCGCCTGCTCTCGCCTGTGTGTGCCCCGCATTTGTACTGTAAATTTCGTACACAGTGGCCACCGCAGCGCTCAAGCGGAAGAAGGCGAGCGAGAATGAGCTGGATAGGCTGGGAGGCACACGGCTGCAGCTCGAGATGCAGGTGAACACACTCGAGTCGGCGAATCTGAACGCAGAGACGATGGCTGCGATGAAGAAGGCCGCAGACGCGCTCAAGGTTATACACGGCAACATGTGCGTCGTGTTGTTGCCCTGTAACTTAACTATGACTCAGCCTCTCCGTTCAATTGACTTAGGACGATGGACAAGGTTGACGCAACGATGGCAGCAGTAAATGAACAACGGGAGCTTGCGAATGAGGTTGCAGACCTAATTTCAAATCCTGCTTATGCCGGTGCGGATATCGATGAGGTACGTATCAGATTATCTACCGAAGCAACTCCCGTTTGCCCTTGATTAAGGGCCCTGACACCCTTGCTCCTCTCTGCAGGATGATTTGAAAGCAGAACTTGCGGAGCTAGAAGAGGACGAGCTGAACGTCCGCTTGAGCGAGGCAGACCATGCCCCAGTGCACTTACCCCCCGGAGTGTCGCGGGTCGACAACAGTAAGTTGATCTATACCCCAGTTCACATGCTCCAGGGCTCATCTTTAACAGAATCACGGACACAAGCAGTGGCAGAAGAGGACGACGAAGAGACGCAGCTCAAAGATCTACAAGCCGCACTGGCAATGTAGGGAATGGGGTGCTGCCGTGCATACCCTCTGCCAAGCTGTTCTATTATTACTATCCACTCCTCTCTCCCCCTCATCATCATCTTTACTCTTCCTCAGGCACCATACATTCAATTACTTACAGGCCATAAAGCCGCGTCGCACATCCCGTAGATATCCGTCACACGGGCATGCCATGATGGCAGGTCGTTATCTACCCTTCCACGCTGTTTCTCTTCTCGATGTAAGGTTTTCTGGTTGTCCCAACTTCAGTAATACTACCCCCCGCCGAGCAATGTAAGCTTTGATGTTAATACTCTACCCCAGGCCGCCTCAGCTCTGACCCACAAACCGGATAAACAATGAAGTGTATACGTAGACCCAACAAAGTACATTTGCTTTAAATTATATATACGTCAGGAGATGCCTATGGGGGAACTTGGGGAATTGATGGGCTATAATACATGGCTGCCTAGCACTGGTGTATCGCGGCTCGACCACCAAGAATATCTGCAGGGAAGCCAGGGTTGCCCATCAAGTTATTCCAGCGTAGATCTGACCATCGAGAACAAAGCATAAGGGAGAGGGAGAGTCCGTTTGCAGAGGTATCAAATATGAAGTGGGATTTGCGTTGGGGTGTAGCGATGCGTTAGAGAAAAAGTGCAGTGCGGGAGATGCAGGAGACATAATGATACTAAAAACAAGAAAGTGAACCATCTCGTGGGCACGATGCGTGGTGCTGAGAGCGCTGATGCAGTGGATGATGGGCACATGTGGTGAATTAAGAGCGACGCGGCCTGCGAGGAAACAGCAGACGTCGGGTGGTGGTGGTGGTGGTGGTGGTGGTGGTGGTGGTGGGAGGACCAGGGTGGAGTAGCCACGCGAAGAGTACGATTGCACCGCATATTAAATGTCATGAGCGACCCTCCTCTTGAATATTCAACATGTTCTCATGATCCTGCGTATCAACTGATGGCTCTTCGTTGGGCCCTAAACGAGCACGCGTAGCTGTGCCCCTTGCATGATGCTGTACACCAGCAACGCGCAATCCGAGCACACGGCGTACGTCCGAAGTGAAGCGCAGCGAGTCAAGGACAGGTAGGAGGTCCAGGAGGGCTTCGTCAGAGGGGTCGTGTGTCCAGCCTTCGATAGGGATGCCATTGGCTGTAGGTAAAACAAATCAGTAAGAAGCTTCGGAGCAAGGGGTGGATGAAGAGTATAAATGAAGCTACACATGTTTTGGATACACGCAGAAAGCGAAGCGCCGAGCGGCCGTGAAATAACTCACCTTCGTTGACACGATAGCTGATTGGCGAGTTGTCAACGAGACAGACGCGCGAGAGATCGTTTTCTACCACGGATAAGTTCTTTGTGTATGATCCGTTTGGAAGCTGTGTGCAGGACTAAGGTAGAGAGATCAGCAGGAGCAACAACGGAGACGAAGATGACGGACGTCTCTAAAGAAACGGTGCTCTAGGATGCCACGGCCTGCGTCGAGCCAGTCTATGACGGGGTCTGCGTACTCTTGCATGGACGCTGTAAAGATGACGAGAGTGTACCAGCTGGAAACCTAACTTGAGGTCAACAACGTGATAGAATAGACAAGAACTCGGAACACACAGTGCGGAGAAAAAAGTCGACAAAAGGACGTTTATATACGTGGTATACGGTGCTGCGTCCACCGAGGAAAACTTCTACTGTGTGACCTGAACCCTTGTTGCGACGAGTGAATGCACCGAGGCCAAGAATGCTGGTGCCCCCAGCGGCGAGGGAGTGCATGGGGCGGGAGGTGGAGTGGATGAGAGTCTCGTCGAGGTCGAGGACGAGGGTCTTGGGCTGGTGGAAGGGAGTCTTGCGGGGAGTTGGGGTGGGGGAGCGGGATGGGGCGGGGATTGAAACGAGATGGGCGCGGCAGTGATGGATAATGGAGGCACAGGCGTCGGAGAACTTTTCCCAGAGGACAAGGAAGACGCGGAGAAAGAAAACCTGGCGGACGACCGAGTCCAGTGGCGGCTTGGATCTCGG
Source organism: Phaeolepiota aurea (assembly GCA_036937095.1). Classification (NCBI taxonomy): domain Eukaryota; kingdom Fungi; phylum Basidiomycota; class Agaricomycetes; order Agaricales; family Squamanitaceae; genus Phaeolepiota; species Phaeolepiota aurea. Next base: position 13,962 of record JASFDG010000028.1, read on the forward strand.
CATTGAGGGCGGCTGGACGACGGCAGGCGTGGATTGGGAACGTCGGGGTATGGTTGGGGGGAAAAGGAAGGAATTGGCAGACCACGTGGATATACGGGGCACAGGCTGGGTGAGGGTCTGGGAGGATCGCCGTCGTTTTGAGCCCAGGACATCGAACTGACGCGACAGATACGTGAGCGAGTTCATAGTTGCCCTCCTACAAACAAATTATTTTAATTTGCTTCCTTTCTATCTATCACACATTACATAATTTCTTTTCTTTTTCTTTGGGGTTCTATTTAAAGCAAGTACCTCATCCCCTTGTGTTTGACTCCCCGCTGCTCTTCGTCCTTGTCCATCGCATCGTTCAACGACTTTAGGTGCATACGGAACACCCAGCACATCGCAATTGCTGTCCCAGACGTCGCAATGCAAATCCCATACGAGTTGCGGTATGTCGGTCCCCACTGTGAGGGCCACACATATCTACAGTAGTTCCTGGTCACATGTGCTCTTCGGCCCTGATTTCAACATCACTCACGACCCAGCCACATTCCCCAACTGAGAGAATGCATTGATCAGCCCAAGTGCAACGGCTCGCTTCGATGGCGGCCGGGGGAACGAGTTGCTCATCCAGGTGTACAGCACGATGAACCCCGCGTACGACTGTGCCATCAAGAACAGTGCAATGTACCGTGCCGCAGTGTTCATCGTCGACAACGCAATTATGAACCCGAGTATTCCCACTCCAAACGACCCCACGATGTGGTAGAACCGCTCGCCAACCATATCCGAGTGCCTCAGAGTCTCAAGTTCAATCCCCCCCAACCCAATCACACGGCGCAGATTCACTCACCTCGATAGTGCAAACGCAAATAGCGCTGTAAACACAAACGGTGGGGCACACAGCAACAGCGTCACCGTCCGATTGAACCCCATTGTCGCACTTAGCGTCGGGAAATACGCATTGAACGATAACGCCACAACCTGCGCTGTCAGCGCAAATGCCAGCCACCACACCTTCCAATCTGTTACCGCAAGGTACAGCCCACTACGCTCCCCCTCCGTTTGCTCCTCGTCCCCTACACCGGCGTCCTCCTCCATTCTCCGGATGGCCAATGCCCGTTCCGGCTCTGTCAGCCACCGGGTTGTCGTCGGGAAATCTGGAAGCGTCCAAAACGCAATCAGAGCAATAAAGATCGTCAATGATCCCTCGATATAAAATAGCCACCTGGAGAGATTTCATTTCGGCATGGCTTTTCAGAAATAGGGCTGATAACCTACCTCCACGCGGCATGCCCAAGTTTCCCCTGCATCCCACTGAGGATACCTGACGCCATGAGCGAACCGAAAGCGTTGCTGATAATGTTCCCGCAATACAAGATTGCTGTGCGCAAGCCCAATTCATCTCGCTTGTACCATTTGGAGAGGAGGAACTTGGCAGATGCAGGTTAAAAAGCCCCGGAACGGCAGGCCAAGGTGACGACCAACTTACCAATGCGCCAGGAAAGAAAGCCGCCTCAACGAAGCCGAGGAAAAATCGCGTGAGCAGCGCCCCAACGAAACTGATTGGCATTGATCAGTTGTTGAACCGACACTGACGGTCGCTTAACACACTTTTTCGTTATACCTGAAGCGCGAACATGGTGAGTAATTGATTAGGACCACAAGGAATTGGCGTTCAACACGGCAGCACATCGGATATGCCGAGAGAGAATGCCTCACCTGTCAAACACGATATCATGCCCCAAATAACCATGCATGCTGGTAGGTACAAGGAAGGCCTCCCCATCCAATTCAAAAACATATTCCTGTAGCAGGTATCCATAAGTGCTTATCGCACCTGCGTATGAGACTCACGATGGGACCTGCATGATAATATACCCGACATAGAGGATAGACAGCAACGTCGCAAACTCTTGCCCTGTATGAAGGAAGCATATATCATCAAATGTGACAGGTTTTGGGTGCATGTCCTGACCTTTGAGACCCAAGTCAGCTTCAAAGCCACGTAGCCGGGCGGCTCTGTAAGCGATATTTAGCCTGCAACTAGTATGTCACGTCAGATAAAAGCATACCCCGCATTATTTCTGTCGATCTAGGACGCATCGTCAGCTACGAGTCGGTGAGTTTTTCAGTGCTAGGCGTACATAATTCAATATGTATATAAACACCAATACACTCATGCGGAGGTCGATCTTCCAAACCAGCTTGCGCTCGAGCTTGCGGCGTGCGGCTGTACCGCCAAATTCCGCATCGCGGTGGTTCTCCGCGCCATTCTCCGCATCATCTGCGTGGACGACAACGACGTGCTGCTTCTCGTCCTCAGTCGAATGCGTTGTCGAAGAAGGCATTTCCTGTAATTCCCTTCTCTTCAAAGGTAGCACCTCGGTTCTGTAGAGCTCTATTCGGGAAAAAACGAGTCGTTCAAACTCGATTCAAGAAAAGAGGGGGAGAAAGGAGGAAGAGCCATTCCTGGAATATCGAACCCGAAGGCAATCTTAACCCCACACACGCATCAACATCGGCCAGCGATTTCTGTGTGAGCCGAGCAGAACATATGCACCTGTGCTTCAAGCGAAGACGTCTGTCGCCGCGAATGCATCGGAGGGGGTCATATGCATGGGCAAGCCTATAAATAGCGTTGCAGCGGGCCGAGATTTTCCGTGTTATCGGACCACGTGCACGACGCGTCTCGTTGAATGTGTACGCTTGTTTTCTTACCTTCCACTACCAACTACGACCCATGGACCCCGCCGTCGCCCTCGTCATCGAGGCCCTCATTACAATCCCAGACAGGATCAGGATTGCTATCACCCAGCTCCCTGTCCTCACCAAGGCCAACGTCCACCTCGACGACACATGTCCGATATGTCTCATGACATTTGCCTCGATATTAGAGGAGGATGAAAGAACGAACACGCCAAAGACAGCCGGGGACTGTGCAGCCCGCCAAGCTGCGCACAGGGACGACCCAAGTTCACCAGATGCTGGCGTCACCAAACTGACGGGTTGCGGGCATATCTTTTGCAGAAAAGAGTGACTATTTTCATGCTCTCCGGGTCTATATGTTCTCATTTCCTGGACTAGCCTCGCCGAATGGATCCGTGGCGGGGTGCGTTGTCCATGTTGTTTGCCTATTGGCTAAATGTTTATAGTGCTTAGCACGGAACCTGTCCAACCTGTCGCCACACCTTCCTCGACATCCAATCGCATGCAGGGTCGGATGACGAATCCTCCGATGGTGGCGAATACCTTCCAGACGACGATGAGCCAGAGGAGGACGTCTTCCTCGATATCGAGGCAGACGGCTTCAGTGACGTCGACGCGGCAGACTACGAAGTCGACGAGATGGACATGGAATTCGACACGGACGACTTATGGGGAGCTGAGCTCTCGGACAGGGACGGCAGCAGTGAAATTGGTGAATTTGACGGCAGCGAGATGAATGACAATGAAAACAACGCGTGGGAACTGGCGGATGAGTCGTTGTCCTCTTCTGACGGGGATGTCAGCGTTGAAACCGATTCCGGTACGTTGCCGCCCCCACGCCCTTGGACCATCCCGTTGATAATTGTTGCTTCGCTCCTCATCAGTCCCGCAAACGGGGCTTAATGTATTAGTGCATATCGAGGAGGGTCCAGCCGGCTCCGAATCAGGCTTCGAGCATGATGAATCCGAGGCCAAATAGAGGTCAGCTCGAGCTTTATAGATGTTATGAAGGCTTCCCCCGTGGGTTCTGTAACCTCGTTTCTACCACCCTCCATTGTGTATCTCTTATCTCCAACCATTGGCTTGTACCTACATCTGTATTATTCTCCATTCTTTCACAAACTATATCTAATTATATCGGCAACAATCTACCTCTACATTCAACACATCCTTGCGTGGTAGCCAGCAGTCTACACAACCATTCTAGCGCAAAGCGGTGTACCGCGTCTCACCAGCTGCCTTGCGAACTCGGTTCATCACTGCAAGTCCCTCCTTTGTCTCTTCTATCTCTTCCACTAGAATCAAATCAACACCTCTTGTTTCTAGCGACAGCAGGGCATCAAAAAGTCTGTGCGCAGTGACGGAAGGGTCTGCCTTGCTGCCTAGAGGGTAGCGGTCCCATACTATCCCATCTATGGATTCCAAATCGTTCCACAAGGAGGAATCATCCGCAGCCATGACTCCGACTTTTAAAGGTTGATTGCCTTTCTTTCCTGCTTTTTTGACACCACTCATATAGTCAACTATAGAAGTCCTCGACACGCCCTGTGGAGGCAGAGATAATGTACAGAGCAGGGTGACGGGGACGGATGGCGAATAATGGCGGTACTTCATCCCTGGTGTCGTTGGCGCATGCTCAATGGCCTCGTCGTCAAAGTCGCGGCGATGGACCAAGACCTTGGGTATGTGCTCACACTCCTGCATCTCCTCCCACACCACGCGCTCCAGGTCTTCGACTGTGACGCCCCCAGGACGCAGCACGCGCAGGTCCCCGTCCGCATGCAGCCCGTCGACCACCGTACTCTCGAGCCCGACGTCACACGCGCCGCCGTCCAGGATGATGTGCACCTTCCCCGCCAGATCCTGCACCACATGCTGCGCGCGGGTGGGGCTCGGCTTGCCAGACATGTTTGCGCTTGGCGCTGCGACGGGGATGTCGGCGACAGCGATCAGCGCCCGCGCGACGGGGTGCGACGGCATGCGGATCGCGACGGTGGGCTGGCCCGCGGTGATGATCGTCGGGATCACGTCTGGGTTCCGCGGGAAGAGCAGCGTCAGGGCCCCAGGCCAGAAGTGCTTCATGAGCGCCTCGTAGGATCTTGGGAGTGTGTAATCTGGGGGCAGCAGTTTGCGTAGCATTGCCAGTGACGAGACGTGGACGATCAGGGGGTTATCAGCGGGGCGGCCTTTTGTGGAGAATATTTTGGCAGATGCCGAGGCGTCCAAAGCTGCGGCCCCTAGCCCGTACACGGTTTCCGTTGGAAAGACAACGGTCTGTAGGAGATCGCGCAAGTCGTGTGCTGCGATCTGGAGTGCCTCCCTAGTTTCTGGACAGGAAATGACTGGATCATCGGAGGAAGAAGGGAAGGATATCGAAGATGGATCACATTTGAAAACTCGAGTCGTGAACGGGGTCGGTGTCATAAATCTGGCATATGCTTGGCGCAGTGATTGTAGAAATCTCATCAAGGGCAAAAGAGAATTTCGTTGTTGTTCTGTGTTTACCAGTAACATCTTCATTGGAAACACAGGCAGACATCTAGTAGCGTACTTACGTGGCTACCCAAAATATATGCATCCCTATTAATACTTTAATAGGCTCAAACACCTCCCCTACTCTTTGGTTTCAGGCGTATGAGTTATTGGCATATCCAGACCAACACGCCGCGCAGTTTTGTGTATCCGCTCCTCGCCCGTCAGGTCGATAAGCGGGTTGTATCGTTCAAGCAGCAACTATCATAACGATGGTCAAGGAAAAACCTGGACCACAACCCAAAGTCACCATCATACCTTGTGGTCCCGCTGGGTCTTCAGGAAAAGGGCTGCATGGCACAGATCTTGTAGAGTTTGGGGGTCCCCTGACGTCCGACACGTTTCTGCTATGGCTCGGAAGTTGGAGGCAATAGTTTGGTTGACTTTCCGAGGTGCAATCTGCGGGCAAGCATGAACGGGGATTTTCAGCATGACACTAGTTAACGCACTGATCTCCTGAGTTCGCGTAGAACGCCTCGGTACGCTTGAGCATGTTGGGGCACCATTGAACTGCGCGACGCTGGTCAGAAAGGGAATTCCACGAACAAGATTTGCCTCACCCGAAGCACGTGGTCACTAAATACTTCAAACTGTCATTGAAACTGTCACACCTCAGTTATTCAAGGTCCTTGTTAAAGACTAGGCAAGAACAGGGATACTAAAGAGATTCTCTCTATCATTATGCTAATTGCTATCTCACTCCTATATCCAAAAGGCGCTTGCGGAGTCTGGGTATCGGCCTGATTATGATCTACGATGTACGCCGATGCAAATAGGAGGGAGGGGGTCTAACTCTCCATAAATAAGGGGCGAGGCAGTGAGTCGTTTGTTTTACTCTTCTTTTTCGCTGTGAATGAATTAGTACACGGCTTATGAAACTCATGATTTGCTTACTCTTCATCATCGCTCCGGTCGTCCGAAGCACCACTGCCGTTGATAACGCGCCAAGCTACGCGGCAGATCATCCAGAACCAGATGAGTTGAATAACCTATTCGCGCGCACGTCTCTAAGGTACATGTTGTTGTGCATATATGGAACAACATACCTGCAACGAAACCAGCATAGTGCTGAACGCGAAATATGCTGGCCTGCTATAGTAATAACCGTCCTCCGGCAAAGCGTCAAAGGAAATGAATTTGGGGGCATCCACGATTTCCGACTTGATCACGAACACGAACAGGAAATGCCGCGTAATAAACCACGAGACAAGGAAGATGGCGAACGTTGCGTCACAAGCCATTTGACTGATATCGATATATCGGATCATTTTGGCGAGCTGGGCAGGAGCTCAGCGACAAGGCCGCATTGGGGATCATGAGCCCACTTACCGGCAAGAAGATGTCACACCAGTCCATGAGTACCATAATTAGGCAGCCTACTCGGGTAAAGTTGGTGAAGAAGCTGGTTGTCATCAAGACGATCGTGATAACATGGTGGGTCATCATCTGAACATGGTCTTTCCGTCGCGCCTCCGCATTGAGGATTAATACTTGATGGAAGTAAAAGGCCATCTGCGTTATGTAGTACAATTTGAGAGGTCCAGCGAGGAGGATATGGGGGTAACCTTGCCACAGATCTACGGGGTCAAAAATTCGGGTTGGGAGGTTGCGGTGAATATACTGCAGAACATCAGGTTGAAAAAAGAGTTGGGAAAGAAGATCCACATACCAGGCCGTATGACCACTGCAAGGTATAATAAACGACTGACCACCCTTGCTCTGCAAACCTCAGCACGCTACGATTAACGAGCCGTAGCTCTTTCGTCGAGGGCCCTAGCAGCAACGCATGGCCGTTGGAATGACCATTCGCATGGCCATTTCCATTGCTGATGTGTCCATTGCCATTGCTGGCATGTTCATTACCGTTGCTGGTATGTCCATTACCGTTGCTGATATGCCTATTTACATTGCTGGTACGCCCGTTGCCGTTCCTTATATGCCCATTGCCGTTTGCTGCACCATTCATGTTTACCAGGTCCTCTTTTCGTTTCTTGCGCCCAAGATCCCCATATAATTTCCAGCGCGCAAAGGGTTCAAACACACCGAGTCTCAATGCGTCGCGAAGAAAAGCCATGACTGCGATACACGTAATGACGAGGCAGAAGTCGAGCTTTCCCGTGCCATAGTACAACGAATCATGGAACGAATCTGTGACCTTGGGGGTGTCGGAGAGGTACTGGAGAGAGAAAAATGGGACAAGATATGGCGGCAGCCATTCTTCTACGATAGAGGACGACATTCAACAGTGGAGAAATTCGGTCGAACGTGTCAGGGAAGCAGGGGGTGTTTTTTTTTTCCAAGGGTCCACGTTCGTGAAAGCGGTGAGAAAAGAAGAAAGTAAATCTCAAGGACGGAGGAGAGAAAGGAAGGACAGGACCGATGAGGGAAATGGGAGCAATGGGCAGAGAAAGGGAAGCAATGGCCAAGAAAGCCAGCTGCTAGCTTATAAGCTCAAAATATGATTGCAATTTCATAAATCGCATGTTACATCGTGGGAATTTGATACGCCTCCTATTTGCTAAAAATCCACCAATCTGTACAGTCCAACATCTTTTATGGCTTCATCGTCAAATCAACCGAATACTACACTGTATGTCAACAACCTTAATGACAGCGTAAACACAGAAGAACTTCGGATACAGCTCTATGCCCTCTTCACAACGTATGGCAAAATCATCGACATCGTCGCTTCAAAAAAGCAGCAAATGCGAGGCCAGGCATTCCTCGTCTTCACAGATCTAGCAGGCGCGACCTCTGCGCTACGCTCGCTCGAAGGAATGGTCTTCTATGATAAACCCCTCGTAAGCCTGCCATAGTCGCGTGCGCCGATCTTGAGCTCACGAACATGCTCACTAGCACATCGATTACGCAAAAAGCAAATCCTACGCAACGCTACGGAGGGAAGATCCTACATTCGTCCCTCCTTCAGCCGCTAATGCGAGTGCGCTGATTGTACAAAATGGGAAGCGCCTGCGTGATGAACAGGCGACGGAGGGCGAACGAAACGCGAAGCGAGAAAAGGGGGATGAGGAGGAGGAGGAGATGGAGATTGATGAAGAGGAGGAGTCGCCTCGAAAACATAACCCCTGTACGTCGCGTCGTTTGAGATCAACCATATACATTCGCTTCACATCACTACATCGAAAGCCGCCACCCCAGGCAGCGTTCCACCCCAGGTTCAGAATCCATCTCACCGGCTTCTATGTACAAATTTACCTCAAGAAGTGACGGACGATGTGCTCTCAGTTCTATTCCAGCAGTAAGTTTTTCTTTATTCGAAGTGTTTCCCTCAGGTGACTCACCTGTTGCATGTTCAAGGTATAAAGGTTTCCAAACGACCCAGGTTACATGGTCCCCAACACCAAATCACGACGGCGCCAAAGTGAAAATGGCGCAGGTTTTGTTCGAAACGCCCGACCTTGCCATGACTGCCAAAGAAGCACTCGATGGTTTCAAGCTAAAACAAGGGTGGCTCATGTCTGTAGTGTACATCTAATAGCAGCATTACTGATGCTATCCTTTTGTCAATATACTCGCTATATTGTATATTGCAATTTCGAATACTTCACAAGTGGGAGTGCGTATATTAAAAGAATGTTTACGGTAGGTTCGACTATTTACTTTTCGGCCTTGGAAGCTTTTTCGTCAACGCTATCCACAGTTTCCTTAACCTGGATAGCTTCATCCGAGTTCTGTTCGAAGCTCATGACATCTCCAATAGTGGACACGGGCCCCTTGAACCAGTGGCGACCACCGTACTTGGGGATATAGAAGTACACAGTTGCAAGGAACAATGTTCCTCCTGAAGTTGGATAAAACTTAAGGGATGCATCGACAAGAATGAATTGCTTCACTCACCAAGAACCACAACTGTGTAGTTCATGCTTGCGGCAGCTGGGTTAGGATTCGCTGGGAAGAGGAACACGATCACTATGAATGCCATGAAAACAACGGACACGATGGCAATGGGCAAACTCTGGCATTTGACGTCAATTCAGTTAAATGCGGATACGTTGGGCGAAGAGGACTGACAAAGATTCCCATGGAGAAAGGACCCTTCTTGAGCTCTCTGCCCCCCAAAAACCTGGCAGTGATGGGAATGGAATACGCAATATACTGCCCGGCAACAACGAGAGAGAACACAGCACCAATGGCACTGGGGCCCGCAAATGCAAGGAGACCCAAGAGCATGGCAAGGAACGAGGCGAACCACACAGCATTGACGGGTGCATGAGTGCGAGCAACATTGTAAAGCCACTTGGAGAAGGGCAATGCACCATCGCGGGAGAAGGCAAATATTTGGCGGGAGCAAGTGGTGAGCTTGAAAAATGGGCAGAGCGATTAGAAAATTGTGTTAAGCTGAATTGGGACTATCATACCATGCTTGTTCCCATGGTGTACCTGAGAGCATGATCAATTATCAGCAAAGAAGGGGGTGGTATCAGTTGGCGAATTGGCTCACTGAACAACAATAATACAAGCCCAAACAGCAAGAGTACCTTTCTGGCCGAAGGAGTTGAACAGGATCTACAATATCGTCAGCACTAATTCGAACTAGGGCGCACCGAGAAACCTACAGTTGCCATCGGTTGACCAATAGGGCTAGTAACGATAGCCTCAAGGTCAGTCCCCATGCAGAATGCTAGCGCAACATTGATGGCTGGCGGAAATTTTCCATTAGAGTTGGGCGTTGAAAGCTCAGTAAAAGATTACATACCCCAACCAAGGATACCGCTTGAGACGGTGGCAAGGATAATGGCCCAAGGAATCGCAACATTCGCGTTGGTCGCCTCCTCACTGATATGCACGGTTGAATCAAAAGCACCTATATTGTAAGAATCAGTACTGGAGTACCAACTTATTGGCACATCTCGCTTACCAATGGCCCAAAGTGGTGCAAGGAAACTCAGAACGAAGGCAAAGCCATTGTTCCACTCAGTCACTGTCAATTAGAGTTGTCAAGATATATTTAACGATGATTGCCGATAGACGTACAGTTGGTATAGTTGGCGAACGCGTATTTAGCGCTGTTGACGAATTCCTTCGGAGTCGCCGCGGGAAGACCAATGATGATGGCCAAACATAGCCTGTCAAGAGCGGATCAGGATCGACGCAGGGACTTTAACTTGAAACGGTACATACAGTATATTGAGGATAATATATGGAGTCTGGAGTCTGGCAATAATTACAGGATTCAAGCTGCAGACAACCGCATGGGAAGCAACCAAGCCAACAAATAGTGCACTTGGAGATGTGACCGATAAATTGAATTGTTGACAGAGCTTGGCAGAGCTTACTAGGTTTGACCAACAGTTGGGATAAACGTCAAGTTAGACCCGATGCTGGCTGCTGCCATAATTTGGACAGCCAATCCCCAGTCGAGGGATGCCACACTTGCGAGGTTTCCAACAGTATTGGAATCTAGCAGAGAAGGTGAGATAACAAAGGACAACCTAGAAATAGACTCGCGTACAGCCCACAAGCCAAGCCAAATAGCAGCGCCATTTTGGAGGAGAGAACATAAACGTCCAGTAGTACAACCCACCCGACGTCGGCGCTGCAGAGCCAAGCTCTGCGATGCAAAGCGAGATGAAGGTAAGGAATACAGAACATATCAGCCACTATGAAATTCAATTCAAGCCCAGGCCATTGATGAGACTTATCAACAGGACTTACCCCCCAGACCATTGCAGAGGGGCCACCGTAGGGGACTGAGAAAAGCAGAACAGAGCTATATTTAGAGTGTGAGCTTAGTAGCGGGATGAACAAGACTGCAAACTTACGCCATTGAGGGAAGTAGACCTATGATGCTAAACCCAATGCCGAAAACCTCCATGGGTGTAAAATTTCTCTTGAACTCTGTCGTTCGTGTCAGCCACTGGAATTGTTGCATGCGGCAGGCTCGTCGATGGAGGAATACCTTGCTTGTACCCAAGGGTGGCCAGGAGAGCATCGTCGCTGTCCAACGATTTCGTGCGCTTGACTGGAATACCAGATTCACTCATCTCAATGAATGTGGAGTTTGAGGAAGAGAGGGAAGTATGAAGAGTACAAGGAAGCGCTTGAAGTAAGATACTTCCAGTTGAAGGGGTGGCGTGGTGATTGAAAAATGGGCGCGGGGAACAAACGGAGTAAGGCCAAAGGGAAGCAGCTGCAAGGGAGATTTATGAGGCGTAATTCTGTTCCGGCGCTGTGATGCCAAGGCGTCCACTCACATTTGAGCATCTCAATAGCAACATGCATCAATCTTGTGGGCACATCGCAAAAAAAAAAATACCAGACGGGCTGTAGGTCCATGGCACATGTAGCTGGGTGTTAACACGGCATTTCCACCAGGGCAGGATCAGGAACGAAAGCCCGAAAACGGCATAGCATGTTTCCCCAAACTGATTAACCCTTTGACCCTCTGTGCCACAGGTGGACGTTCAAGGTGAAGTTCAGTTTTAATGGGCACCCACAACAACTGTTCCTCCGATCTTGATCTTATCTCAAATCTCAGATCTGGGGTCTAGTCTGATACATAACATTTTTGTAATCTAACACCAAAATAACACCGCCGTTTTCTAAACTCCAGCTCTCTCATTGAACGTCTCCAGCTCGAGAGTGACCGTGGTATTGGCGCCGCTCGTGTATGGTCTGACGAAACGGACAGACGCAAGGTATTCGGCTTCAGTATCACGCTGCTTCTGGTAATGGGCAGCCCGGACAGAGATGAGAAGGCGATTGGCAAATATCCCCGAAACCACGAATGAGAAAGACACGAGTAGTTCAGTCAAAGTTAACTAGGAAAAATCATGTAGCCTCGAATGCGTTTTAATCACCAAATACTCACTATGTTTATCATCCAGAGCACGAAGTTGGCGACATAAACCCCGAAAATGCTGGAAGAAAGATCGTAAACGTTGGTCCCCACATACATATGACTACAACTTACGTGACGAAGTAGACAACGGAGTCGCGGGTAAGCTCTTGCATCAAAACGCTGCCTCCTTGGGAAGGCCGATGCATCCATGCTTTACGGAGGGCCAGTCCTAGCAGGGTTCCCTCGATGATAATGATCGCCACCCAGAAATAAGCAATCCAATGAGTCCCATCTGTGGGATCTGAATCAGCACAGATAAAAATCCCTGGTGAAGGTTCGTTCGTGGCTAGTGACGCAAAATTGAGCTTATCACGCATGGATAAATCAAGGGTGCAGCTTGCCAATCAGCTTGGTGTTTGGTAACCCAAAAATGAGACCCATAGAAAGCGCTTCCATGGCGGTCACGCAACACTGACGGCTGTAAGCTAGTTCTGCTAACAACAGAGTCGAACTGACTTACAAAGAAGCACATGATTAACCGAGTGCTCCCATACATTGCATAGAGCCGTAGCTCGAGCATGACTGCATCATATATGCTTAACGTATGCAGAATAGGGATTGCTATTGACGCTTACTGTGAATAGTGATCACCTGCAAAGATGCACCTGTATTTTGCCAATGGAAGAACTTCAAGCCTGCCAACGAGACTGAGATGGCAACTACTTTAATAATAGTCATGCCACATACATCTGTAATCATAGTTTAGTCTTTGTTAGATAAGAAGTTAGACTAGCATGCATACAGCTATGCAAAAAAAGCTCAATGAGCAGTTCACCTAAACTTGATGATACACTCACATCGAGGGAAGGGTTGGGGTAAACAAATGCTGACCGTTCCAATTATTGGACGGTTTCACATAAAGAATTGCTCCAAACTTACCAACAGTGTTTGCCCTGCCAATACCATATAAGCCAACGATCGATATAAGGAGAAGAACAAGACAGACACGTTATAAGCAAGACCATAGTAGCGATTCTGAGGCTATCAGAACGTCATTAATAGGTAAGCTTGACTCGCGTACCCATAAGAATAAACATTTTGCTAATGACCAGCGTTGTTTCTAGGAAGAATTAGCCGAGTTTCATCTTGAGATGGCGGGGAAACATACCCAGAAGAATTCTATCTTTATGCGATGCCATGTTTGATCGGGCTCGCTTGGTGATATGTATAGATAGACATTACCTCTGAGTCTAGCTGGAGAACTGGACAAAGCAGAGGTCAGTAATAGACATGGCAGAAGGACAAAGACAGCGTTTACAGTATTCATAGAAAATAAGCATTCCAGCCGCCACTAATCAAATAGTTTGGTTAGAAGGGAAAGAAATGTAGGGTCGACACCCTACTATAGCAGTTTCGCGTCCATTGCGCTTGCGATCCTGCGGTGAGGTCGGCGAACATCGACAAAGAGAGTGTGACCCAGTAGTGAAATGAGGGGTAAAGGAGAGGACGCTAAACTCGTCTGATCAATGTTTCGACCGTGAAATATGTAGGGGACATGTGGGAGTCGCTTCCTCGGAACGACCGCCCTGCGCCCTCTGAGAGGTTGCCTTTGAAACCGGCGCCACGCATGCTTCACCTACTTCAGGCGCGGTGGGTACATCACCGCATTGATTTGAGCAAGATCTACATTACTGGTGCAAAACCCTAAAGAATCATCCAGTTCTGATGCGCGACCCTATCAAGGTCAATCAATGGCTGCAACTGCGTAAATGATATAACCAATCTCACCACCCAAGTACCTCCCCGACCTGCGAAAATTTTCGTGTGTGGATAAGCGATTAAATCTCACGAAAGCCATCTTGGGATTATATGTGCCCCAGGCCCATACTTACGTTAGGTGCTGATCAGAACAAAAGGCATGCGACACTACTCCATCAGACTGCCATCAGCCTCCGTGCCGAAATTACCAAATGGTGGTATTTTATGCCTCCGGCGCCGGAGACAAGCTCTCCGACACCTGTCTGAATTCAACCAGCCGCCAACGTTAGGTACGACGGCAACGGCCAGGGACGCTCCTCCGTAATTGTTAACGGCGGACAACCCAGGGGAATACCGTGAACAGTCGTGTGCCTAGCCTCTTTCTTTAAGGGGTTGAAATTTACCTGATGAAGAGAAAAAAAAACCCGCCCAGGTCCACATGCAGAATACCACATCTTGTAGGTTCAAAATCTTAAATCAGATCAGATTGCATCAGATACCCTACCGTCGCGGTTAAAATATCAACATCCAACAACACACCATTTTCCAGCGCAAGTTATCCTCGTGCGGTACGCAAACATTCTACCACCCCTTTTGCTTTAAGGATCGCTTGAGAAACTTCCTTGAATTTCCTTGAACAGAAGAAGTCATGTCCTTCGATAGTGGGGTGTCGTATTCTCCCCAGACCGTTGATTCACCCACACCGATCAGTCTTGATCAGCTTCGCGGGCGCAATATCAGTACGAGGATATATTTGACCTGGGCCATATCGTTATTCATCTAGAGCTCAGGATTCGTTCGTATTCAATGGCTGGATTTATCAAATTTACTTCGGCATCGAGTGGTTCCCATTTCTTATTTTGAAAAGATGCTTCAGAGCAATCGCCCAGGCATTGGTATCGCAAAAGTTACCTTGGGGTTGGTATATCTCAAAGTGGCTGATGGGTTCTCTTCTATGGGAGAGTATCTTTATACTCCAGACATGTCTACACTGAGAGTCTGCCCATATGCCCCGGGGCATGCAAGTGTCATGGGATGGTTTGAGGAAAAGACACCAATTAAAGGTAGTGACGGTCAACTCAAAGTTGAAGTCGATATATGCCCTCGTACCATATTGAAACGCGTCGTTGAGTAAGTGTATGCAAACCCTGGCAAATGTTCGGCGCTAATCCCATATGTGTCATAGAGATGCTAAACAGACAT
>JASFDG010000028.1:35205-68862 GCA_036937095.1 Phaeolepiota aurea
TCGGATATTCAAAGGTGACCCCAAGACAACAAATTGGTCCGAAATTTGGAACGCTAGCTCTCTATTACAGAAACAGTTAGATTAGTTGGCTACTCTTGTACCTCCACGTACCTTGTGGGTGTGAGTATGAGCGCAAAAATCCCGTACGGGTCTACAGATAGCCGCTGCAGTATAGGCAGCGCAAAAGCGATCGTCTTCCCAGAGCCGGTCTTAGCGTTACCTATACAATCCCTCCCTTTTCGGAATTATGGCTTAAGTAGTGTAGCAACAGTCAGTACCACTTGCCTGCAAGTAGAGGCGGTACGCAAGCGGCCTGGATTTCTGTCGGCGCTTTTATAGACATACTAGTCAGGGCCAGTTGCAAGGGCGGTGAAATACCAAGAGAGGAGAAAGAAAGTGATGGTAGGGTACCCAACTCGTTGGATTTATGGCTGGCCGAAGGGTTTATCGTAAACCTAGATGCTGCTGGGTTTTGATGTAGGTATCTATGACCGTGGATGTGTCCTCTTTCCTTTCCGTCCTCGACCTCACTTCCCTCGCTGTCCCCTTCATCCTCCAGATAGTCTTGGGCACTCTCCTCTTGGTCACCTGCACGATCTTCTGAGTTTGATTTCCGTGTTTTCAAACGTTTCTCATGGCGACCCTCTTGCCTACGTAGCAATTCGTCAGTTGACAATGCTTTTCGCTTTTCCATCCGTGGTGTATAGAATGCGGACAGGTTTTCCGCTTCCTCAAAAAAAAAAAAGATCATTATGTAAGGTCCCAATTAATTAAAAAGATAATGCCCTCTTTTGTCATCTAGCTTTCATTGCGCGATGGCAAGTTGTACTTACCTGGGTCCGTTAGACCAGTTCTCTAAGCATGTCCTCAAAAACCGTCACCCTTGTGAGCGCGCAGCTCGTTACTTTCGAGACTCCCCTCCCCTTTGACGAGGTCGTTGCTCGCTTGGAAAAGGAAGTAAATAAGTCAGGATCTGGTCAAATCGTATCGCAACTTCAGAACGCGACAACCAAATCCGAGATTGAACAGATTGTTGAGAATACGATAGGGGCGAATGATTTTCTGTAAGGCCTTCTTCATTCTTTTACGAGTAATCCAACAACGTTAACAGGTATTTCATGGAACTGAAGCACGACGGGTGGCTGGAAATATTCAATGGTCGAGGATATCCCAAAACCACCGCCTACACCATAGGAAACCCGGTCATTGCGCAATCGATTCTGCAATATGACCTTCGAGCTGCGTCCATTATCCCGCCTCGAGTGGTTATCACAGAGAAGGCTTCTCACAATGGCACGAGCATTGTTTACCATCTGCCGTCGTCAATGCTTGATTGGGAGAAGGAATCAGCTTTATTTACCACGGTCCAAGCCTTAGATGAGAAGTTGAGCCAGCTATTCACGAAAATTTCATCCACGAAGTGAAGCGCTGGAATATGATAGGCTAGACATTAGTATTGTAGACATCGTGCTGGTTTATTCGAGTTTCTACCCCGAGCAGGCTCTTGAAGCACGTCACGGGTTATACTTGCAGAGCGATTGATCATATGGAACACCTTCGCATCATTTGGCATAGAATTGCTGTCCTATTGTGAGCCCACGCGATAGGCTATAATCCCACCTTACAAGGCGGATTACTGACGGCCACCTCGACCCCGACCCTGGCTTCGGCCCCTACCACGTCTACGACCCAGGCCACGACCTCGTTCGCCTTGAGCGAGACTGATCTCATCACGACTTAAACGAAGGAGTCCGCCACTGAATTTACCAACCCCCATTTTGAGGCCTTTTTCTCGCGTTCTTGGTATAGAGGTGGGTGGGGATGCGTTGAAAACATTTTTGAGCGTAGGATGATAATTCCCAAGGTTCTTGGCCTAAATCAACAGGTTATCAGTAAGGTAAAATAAAAAGGTTATGTTATTGGCCCTACATACTTCTTCCAGCTTTTGAAGGTCTCGCTGCTTTTTTTTTTCGCCGATCCCTTCCCGTACACGCTTGGCTGCCTTATTTCGCTCTTCCTCGCGGACACGTTTTTCCCCTTTACCCAATCTTACTTCGCCAGATAACTCCAAAACCCTGCCGGCCATAGATTTTCTTCGTTGGGCGGGTGTGAGGTCAAGACCTGGGTCTAAAGACCCAGAAAGGATTTTTGTGTGTACCAATTTATGAAGCAATGCATCATTTTGGGCATTCGTCCTATTGATAATTAGAAGTCTGGATTTCGTAGGCAAAATGATGCTCACGCGTCATCCTCTTGCTCGGCTTCAGATTTCAAGGCCTTTTCCGCATTCGGATGCTCTTGCCTTAGTTTTGAGACTTTGGAAGACTGAAATAATGATTTGAGAGCAAGGAACAACATGCTGAATTCATCGTACCATGAATGCTTTCATTTGTGCTTTTGATCCAAGGTGAGGTCGATCAGCCTTTGGGGGAACATCTGAAAAAACGACGACCTTGCTGGATGACTCAGAGTGTGCAGATACACCCACCAAACCATCATCATCTTGCTCAAAGTCTGGGAACAATCTGCACTTATACAATAGCAGAGGAGTGGTTTACTCACCTGTATCTGAGCCTTCTGATGATCCTTCACAATCATTCCCACTGGATGAAGCGGAACAGTCGATGCCATTCCATTCTTCGGCCGAATCATCGTCGGTGTCGACGTCGAGAAACTTGTGAGCTGTTGGTTGATGCGTTGTTTCTCTTTTCCTCCTTTTTGTTGGCGCGTTGGTTTCTGGTAGAGAAAACGATGCTAAAAACCGTTCACCGTACGCCTGCAAAGCATTGAGCAGATCATCTTGCGTGTCAAAGTTTGCCATCAGGCGCATCGTCACCCACGTCACCTTCGTGACTTGGCAGTACACTTATGAGTCCACACCACCGGAAGGCGAAAAAGTCAGAAAACCCACCATCTTCGAGGCCCCTCATCGAGATACCAGAAGAAGAGCAATGGCGAATGATTAGCGACTCAGGGATACTTAATAAAGCCGCCATGCGAGGTCTGGACAATAGTCAGCCAGCGACTGCAACCGATGACGATATTACTCCCCTTGGCGAGGAAATATTTAACGCTGTCTTGCTCATTATTCCAATCTCATTCCTACTCCTAATGATGGAAATGTGCGCGATGTTCCTGTTCTCATTCAATCGTTGCTCATGGCTGCCCAAGTCTGATCCATCAACAATACGGCAAGCGTGCCTCAATGCAAGTGCTTGCTGATAGAATGATTCCTGGGGTTCCAAGTATGTTTTTCAACCCTTTATGAAATCTCCGCTCGCCTCATTTGTGGCAGTATTATCGGTGTTCATATTCTACAGTGCGCTATGACGTTATGTTAGACCTGAACAGATTGGTTGACACATTTAAGCGACGCGCTACAAGCAAACTCGGTCTATGCAAGCTTTTCTTTTCTTGTTGTCATGCTTGGTTGGGACCAGAATGGTATACTTGATCAACCGCGCGTCGTGGTTAATCAACATGCGCCAAGTACTGAAAGCTGTCTTGAATTGCAGGCTTTATTTACTGACTTGCGTTCTCAACAGTGTCCTCCGTTAGCTACCATCTGGGTCTACACTATAGTACAGCTTGATTTAGCACCAGCTGTCATCAGCCTGGTGGTGGCTGGGCTGTTTGTCTGGTGGAAAGGACTAAAAATCAAATTCTAATTTCGGATTGGTAGAGAGAATACAGCTCGTAGATAAGCAATGTAACCTCGATGAGGTCAGACCCCGCTCTCGTTACACCAGCAACTTCCGAAGCCAGTGGAAAAGCCAATTGGCAATCTGGGACAACAGAAGATGCTGAGTTTGAAGCAGGTGAAAATCAATTTTTGCTCGATAATACGCCAGACACCAGGTGTGTTCTTGAACCAGGACGGCACCTTATACGAGCAAGACAAGGGAAGCAACGCAACTGAAAAGGTAGAAGCAACACAATAGGTTATGCTGTTCCTGAAGGCCTTACATGCCCTCGCCCTCATCCAATTCGCTAGACAACAACTCAATCTTTTTCTGGTGGAGAAATGTTAGGAATAGGTAAATAAGATAATTCATCTAGGCTTACCCGGTAAGTTGTTGAGCGACCCTCCATTCCAGCCCTCAATACTCTTAATTGCCACTTCAAGCGACGGCTACACGAGTGTTGGATGTCTATTTTGTGTTTATCCAACCTCTGCGTAAATGCTTTATAAACGCGATCGTCCCGCGCGAAGTAATAAGACTGTCATGATTCGTGAATGACCGAGTGGAAATCAGTTGACCCCTCACTGGTATGGTCTCCCCATGAAGGGATTGCAACGCTATTGACCAAGCACCCATCATTAAAAGGTCCCTGTTGGTTCAAATTGCAATGATACGATTAATTGGCAAAGCTGGAGCACGAACGCAGTGGCATTGGCAATGCTGCAAAATATTAAAAGATGAGATGTTGGAAGATCTTCGATCACAGAACTCACTAGTCTTCCAAAGACGCTATCAGGTCAGCTTTGCCCAAATTTTTGGTCGCAAACCGTCTTACACAGGAGCTTGCTAATTTTACGGGTTCCCCTTCTGTTCCCGCATTTAACGCTCGAGCGATTGTCGAAACTTGTGCCCAAACCCATTTATCACCCTCGCTCATGACTAACGTTTGCATGAAGGAAGCGATAAGGTCACTTTGGGACTTCGCCAGTCCCTCATCTATTGCAAGTTTGAGATTTGTCCCTGAAACAAGGTTAAAGCTGACTCGGTTCCCGTTCAACAACCACGTACTCAAAGCTTTGAGGAATGTTTGAGTTTGGGGTTTGCGGATATCCTCGTCTTCAAGGCGATTAATCCAGCGCGAGAAGGCTCCTAGTAGAATTATTGCAACGTCTTTGTTACCAAGTCGTATGGCGTGGACGAGAGGTGTGACGCCACCAGAATTACGAAGAAGCAACTGCGTATGGTGTTAACCAACTGAAGAACTTTCTTACATATGACAAACGTGGAAAGCGTTATCTCGAACTTCCATGAGGAACATGATATTCCTATCTTCGATTGCGCGCAAGACCTGGTATGGCTAGTTTGAGAAGAGTAAGATAATGACCACCTATCAAGTAGAAATCATGCGCAAACCTCGGGAGTTTTCCAGGCTGCAGATGAGGGGGGCGAATCTTGTGACTTCATGAATGAACGAAGAGCAGATCTGATTGAAGACGGAGATGGCAGGGATGCTACACTGGATCTACGGGAACGGGGCTCCTCGGCTGATGGGTCAGGATCTTTAACATTGTCGTCTAGCGGCGGTGAAGGACTGCGGCGCAATTGTTTTAAAATCGCACGGGGAGCAAGATCCTCGGCCTCTCGCTGCAAGAAGCCTTGCGGTCATCTTGGTATGTAGATGTATGATAAAACCGTAGGGCGTACCAGTTGACGGAAGCCGCTCTGGCAAACATGGTTCAGACACGACCCGCCTCCTGGACTGTGGGGCTTTAAACAGTTGTGTGCAAGTTTCCGAGTTGGGTTGGAGAGAAAGAACGATTGGCGCGTTGTTGAAACTCATAGGTTGGAGGACAGCCTGTGGAGATTGCTATTGGGTATGATTACTGAATATACATAGAAGCAAGTTAATTGGATTGAAAGAGTACAGCCATGGTCTCTCGAGACGTGTCCCGAGCCTTTTATCCAATTTGCATTACGTAATTGATGGTGCTCAAACAGCAATTTGAACTTCAAACGGAACCATCGATTAAAGTTCACCTTAACCTGCCTCTTATGTTGAAGATATGGAAGCGTGCTTGGAACCTAAGGAGCGCTGCAAACGACTCTCCAGATGCATCGTCGGATGGTGAAGACGTCGCGCAGGCTTCAACGCCTGAGCCTGGCGGGCACGCGAACTTATCATCAAGTTCCAACCCCACCCCTTACCCTGAAAGTACAGCGAAGCGTTCTAGAGAGTGTATGGAAGATGATGACATCTTAAACCAATCTCTGCTCCGACCCGGCAAGATCTTGAAGACGGCACACAAACAAGAGGACCCCCTCAGAAACCATCTCCCCGAGATTATCGGTCAAGAGGAAGCAACTGCACCACCCCCTATGTCTGTATTGAGGGAACAGGTCCTTGAACAGGCCAAACTCACCAATAGTACTGTTTTATTCCTTCATTGTTATGAATTCATGTGGACTGACCAGCTCCTCAAGCTATTGCTGTCCTTCCACCTCTTAAATGTACGCGAAAATGGGTCCTCAAAATTTCTATTAACAAATATACATTAGCTTCGATGACACTGGTCGTCAATTTCACAAGATGGGCCATAGAAGCAGAGGAACTTCGGGCAAAAGATGTTTTGGATTCTCGACGAATAGTCCTATTTGTGGCAGAGTCAGCCTCCCCTTATGCATCTTATATTCGTGCTGACAATCAATCAGAGACGAGTCCTCGTTGGATAAATATACAACCAAGTTTGAGGCCGAGTTACCAAATATCACCATTCACAATTGTGCAGATCACTATGATTCAGAAGTTATGCTCTGGGATAACATTCAAGCCAAAGACATGCTGACGATACCTTCCAATGTCAGTTTCTTCCCTCCTGTTTTTCTTTTGGAAGGGTCCTTATTCCTCCGCCGCCAAAAAGGCCTTGTTGGACTTGTTGTATAAAAGGGTGTTGTCAATCACCAATTTTCACACAATGATCATCAGCGATGCTCAGAACATAAAGGATCAGGATTCTCACTTCACGATGCCCATCGTCCAAATCATGGATGATTTCTATCGCGCAACAGATGTTACGTCACGACCGAGGATATTTGCACTAGCTTCGCCTCCCTCGGGGCGATGGTCTCATTTTGATGCAAAACTCCTCAAGCTTGAAACAACCCTTGATTCTCAGGTATTTGGAGTCACGGCTGCTCGAAGAGCTGAAATCATTGCCCTTCCCGATCGTCCCAATGAAGTCGTCATTCTCTATGACAAAGCTACGCAGTCGAGCGACACCAGATTGTGTAAACAGTTGTACCAGTTCGACCCGTCGGAAACCATCTTTCGTCGTCACTTTAGGGCGTCTCGCCAAGCTTTAGTTGAATTGGGACCCTGTGCTGCAGACCTGGTCTGGAGACGTGCATCAAAAGAGATCGAAGCCAGCATTCCACCTTGGTATGAAGATGATGATGAAGAGGGTGATGGTACGACCATGTCAATTGCCAATGCAAAATTCAGAATCAAAGATATCGTAAAAAATTGGGCTTTCACGATGCCTAACTTGGATTCTGGCTCTAGGGGGTTTAATGTTACCCACAAGTTTTCTAGACTTGTCCAGGTCCTTCAATCATGCGAACGGTATGGCGATGGGTTCCGTGGAATTATATTTGGTGCGCCCTTCGTAGAGAAATTGAAGTTCACAGAGCCAACTAGCTCTAGTCCAGCGTAAAGCGATCGCCCTAGTTCTAGTCGATCTCCTTCGAACGTTGGATGATCGACTTGGCTTTTTACGCGTGTGTGCTATTCTTGGCCACGCCAAACCATCTGATCCAACTCATTCAGTAAGGCAATTGTCATTCATAGGCAAATCATATAAAGACATCGGTTTTAAACAGGATATTTTCAACAGCTTCGCCACAGGAGCGTATAATCTGCTTGTTGCTACCAAATCTATTGAAGACCTCGATGTGCCAAAAGCTTTGATTGTCATTCGGTATGTCATTCAAATCCGCCGCATGTCTGCCCATCACGAATGATGCATTACAGGTATGACTTGTTTGAAAGTCAAATGTCCCATGCCTACGTCCGTGCACGAACGCGTGGCCGGGAAAGCCATTTGATACATATGGTGCAGAGAGGCAATGATGTTCATCGACGCATCCTCTCCCAGATCACAAACTTGGATGCCAACATGTTACGATGGACAGAATTGTTATGCAATACCTCCCAAAGCTCAATCCCTCCACGCAGTCTGCGCGAAACTATCAATTCTTATCATTCTGATAGCGATGGTGATGACGATGAAGGCGATGAATTCATAAAGGATTTTACCACCGGCGGTCGTATTTATCTGCAAGACGCGACCACCGTGATATATCGGTTCTCCGCTGATTTGAAGTTGAAAGGCATCGACCTCTCAGAAAATCAGCCTTTGTTCGAGTTCCACGACAGCCATAGCGAATCTGGAATGCCTCGAGGATATGTTTGCACTGTCTTACTCCCAGGCACAAAGTTAAGTCATGTATCAGGATCCCCTTCTCCATCAAGAGCTTTGGCCCGCCGGCTTGCTTGCTTCCAAGCTTGTAAAGAGCTGGCTGCTGGCGGTCTTCTCGACTACCGGCTGTTTCCCTTGCCCTCACCTCTGCATGCTCAATACGATTACCAGCACAAATCTACATCTAAACAAGATGAACCACAAGACAAGACATCTGGCACAGCGTGTTATTCACGAAAACATCCGGCCTTTTGGACCGAATCTAAAATGGCACCACCTACCGTGTTATATCCGACTATCATATACACGAGCCCCCTGGAAGGTGTACCCTCTGGCATACCAATGCTGATGCTCACGCGCCAGTCCCTCCCAGAATTGACTAGTTTCAGGATCTTTCACTCTGGGGTACCTACTCTTGTGTATTTTCGAAAGGGTGCTGCTCTCGATGTGGATGAAACCCGCCTGCATGAATTGTATATGTACACTATCAGAATCTGCCGGGCCATCTTGAATAAACCAGTCGTCTGTCCCCTGGCGGATATGGTCTATTTTTTCGCTCCCTTGTCTTCCACCTGGAAAACCGAGGAACCCGCTTTCATCATCCCGGATATCTCACACGAAATACCTTGGGACCTTGTTTCTCGGGCTGCTGCCAATTGGGCAGTACCTATCAGGGACGAATCAGCAGAGGCGATGGCCGAGGACTTGGATGACGCGATTATACAAGATCGATGGGTAGAGTTCACCAGACGATACCAAGCTGTCAGACTGCGCACAGACATGACTCCGATGAGCAAACCAGATGATAGCCCTGTACGTATCCGTGAACCCCCATGTCGCCTCTCTGAGACTTCTCCCCACTTGATAGCGGGAAGCAGAGTACGAAAATTTAGTTGAATTCTGCAAAGCAAGACGCAAAGGGTTCGAAGGACTACAAGATTATAATCAACCTATCATCGAGGTTTCAAAAGTCAACGGTCTCGTAAATCACCTGAATCCGACATCAGCGCGATTGACGGGGCCGACTAAGCCACCTGCTAAATGTGAGATTATTGACATTGGTCTGGTCCTTTTTGTTGACCGCTGCCACTAGACCTCATTCCGGAACTATGCGCAAAGTTCACCATACCGACAAGGTATGACCACGATGATTCAGTGTGCGATAAGATAAACATACGTTTAATATAATCTCCCAGTACAATGCGTACCGCAACACTGCTGCCCTCAATCATCCGTCGAATGGACGACTTACTACTCGTCAAAGAAATGAATGCGAAGTTCTTCGATCATGCCATTAGGGAAGATTTACTACACCGTGCTATTTGTGCGCCATCAGCTGGTGCTGAATATGACTATGAACGCCTCGAATTACTTGGTCAGAGTTTCTTGCCCTCGAACGTTAATCACGCTCAATTCAGGGTCTAGGTGACGCTTTCTTGAAGTACCTTTCATCCGTCTACGTTTTTGTCAGCCACCCTTCTTCAAGCGAAGGTTCACTGCATGTATCCAGACAAAAGATAATCAGCAATCGGTCCTTGCTCGCGAATTCGAGCCGTGTTGGGTTACCATCATACATCCAGTGCAAGGCGTTTGCCGCTAAATCGTGGTTACCCCCAAACTTTCACATACTCGCCCCTAGCAAAGTGCCAAAAGAAACCGATGCCAAGGCGGATAATGGCCAGCAGCAGGCGGTAGATCCAATTGACATTGGAGAACCTGTTGCAGATAATGAAGAGGACAAATGTGAAAACATGCAGATCGTTTTGGGTGACAATGAGCAAAGCGAAGAAGCCGATCACCCAATGGACAATCATGAAACGACAAAGATGGTCTCGGAACAGGAAGACACCATCGAGGAACTGGACGATGCGGCGGGTCCTTCCACATCTGAGATTCGGAGTGTTGCTCAAACCGCCGAAGAGCTTGAGGAGGGTGAAATAGTGATGGAAGCGGCACTTGAAGAGGGTAAGAGCGAGGATATGGATCTTGGGACACGGACCCACACTCCCATGAATCAAGCGGCCGCAACAGATGCTAGCGTTGTGTTGTCACACATAGCTTCATCAAGGCTTAACGAAACAGGTGAATCATCTCCTAAGGATCAAGCAACTAGCACCAAAGGCCTTCCCATGGCTTCTAAACCGAAAAGGAAACCCAAGAAGAAGAAGCCGCTTCACGAGGAACAAAATACACAATGGCTTGGCGATAAGGTTAGTCTGATACATTGTTCATTAGCACCTTGAAGTCATTAGGCTTCGACAGGCGATCGCTGATGTTGCCGAAGCAATAATCGGGGCTGCGTATATTTCCGGAGGTCGTGAAACCGCTTTGAAAGTAACTAAAGCACTGACCATACCCATCTCGAACATCGATCGCTGGTCCGATTTCAGTCGTAAAGTGCTAACACCCCCTCCAAATATCATCGCCAAACTGAAGCCTGGAGCCGTACATGCGATCGAGGAAATCATAGGGCACAAGTTTCACCGACCTCATCTCCTCGCACAGGCAATGGTGAACCTGCAATGGTTCTTCTGAGACGTGTCAACTGAAAGCACAACAGACACATTCATCTATCCAAGGATATGAAAAGACCTCATACGAGCGCCTCGAATTCATCGGAGATGCAATACTTGATTTCAGTGAGCTGTCTGGTTGTTGTTCTGGCATCGTGTTGCTCTAACCAGCGCAGTGGTTATCCGTCACATATTTGACCGAGACCAACAATTGTCGCCTGGTGCTTTGACATTACTAAAGGCACGCCTTTTTCTTGTCCGTGCCCCTGTCAGGGGTTGACATAGGCTCAACAGGGCGCTATGGTTTCCAATTCTGCCTTAGCCGCTCTATGTGTCTGGTCAGGCCTTTACAAGCACCTATTATTCGAATCCCACGGTCTGGCCACAAGCATTGGAGAGTATGTAAGCGCATTGAAGATTAAACAAGCGCAAGAATACGAAACTGCTGAAAAGGAGGAAAGGCCACCTGGTCAATATTGGCTTGAGTTGGACCCGCCAAAGGTACACGTTTTCTCAACGAGGTCTCCTCGCGTTGACCCTTGAATTACAGGCGCTGTCTGATGTAGTGGAATCGATAATCGGGGCTATCTATATCTCAGATAGCTTTTCCCCCGTGGGCGCCGAAGCTCTTTTTGATAATGTCCTGAAGCCGTTCTACGATAAGCATGTGACGCTGAAAACCCTCTCCCATCACCCAACAAAAATTCTTTTCGAACTTTTCCAAGCGCAAGGATGTCAGCAATTTGAGATCCTGAAGGAGAAGCAAGGAGATTTAACGTGCTGTCATGGTATGTTGTTTCGATCTCGCAGTACCAATCTCATCCTTATAACGTCCAGTGATCGTACATGATGTTATATTGGCAAGTGGCGAGGACACCGCTCCGACTTTTGCGGCTAGACGAGCTTCCATTTATGCTCTAGATGCCTTGGAAGGTGATCCAGATTTCATGACGAGAACATGCGATTGTCGCTCGCACATGCAGGGTAAAAAAGGCAGGAATAAGGAGATTGAGCATATTTTGACAAGTCTCGAAGTGGAACATGTAGAAAGCACAGTCACAGGTAACGAACCAACAAGGACTGAAATGGAGGGTGAGATGGCTGTTGATCCCAATTAATAAATGTGTTGCAATCATGTGACGATGGTATTTGGGTGCATCTGAACAAGGACTTTGGCTGAAAAACGAGCTGACGTTGATTGCAAATCTAATACGACATATCGAGCATTTAGGAGCCACCAGCAGATTTTTTGCTGGCTTATGATGAGAACAAGTTTCAAAGAAGAAGGATAAAACCCACAGCTGCACAATAGTCGCGATAAAGGGAATCGAGAAGCCAGTCAACATGTACGCTCCGAGTTTTAAGCCGAACTTCCACTTTTTCTCACCAGGAAGCTGGAACGGCAAGTGCTGGAAAGATATTGTCATGGAGAGAAAGTTGGAGGAGACGGTGAAGCCTTACGTGGTAGTCAGCATGAACAGACCGCGCAGGGGCGCTCACATGCAACGACCGCAAATGAAGTGAAAGGCCTTTGCGAACGACGGAACGAGTAACGAGGGGAGAGAGCATGTTTCTGGTCAAAAGAGTTAAGATGAAGTAGACTTGGTGCGACTTCGGAATGTGTCGGACTTTTGTTGGTAGCAGTTGACACGTGCTCCTGTCCACGGTCCATGGACTTGCTCTTCGAAAGTAAGCTGTCTATACATTCAATCGACATGAATTCGTATGACTCAGTATGTTTTTATCCTTGGCTAATTAAGTACCAATCGAACTGTAACTGATAGCCAGAAATCTTGGCATCCAGTGGTGAACGACGTACCGATATACGAAAGGCCAAGCTCGGCCAAGCACCCAACCATGCACACGAGTCCGGAGCAGCAGAACATGCTGGACAACTTTTGGACAACTTTTCTGTCCAACATCCACCCACCAAGTTTTCAAACACAGAACTGGAACAGTGGCTCGGAAAATCTCAGCGACTGCGAGCTTGCAACTTGCTGCTCCAACTTCCAAGCTTCAAGTGCCAGGATTCCTTGGGACGTTTGGAGTCATCGTATGCATCCCTTGGCACTTCGTGTCGATTCTCGGCACACCGTAATGCCTTGTCTCGCCTTGGCTATCCGCCCCTATAAATAAACGACCTTTCCAACCCCCACCCACAATTACGCCCTCCCACATTATAATGGGAATTTTCACGCGACGAAATGGCTTAGAACTCAGCAGCCGCACAGACACAACTATCTCTGTTACTGTTCCTCCAAGGAATCCTGATTTCTCCTCTGTTGCACCATCGGCCCATACCCTCACTCCCACCCAATTGACGGAAGACCTCGGCACCTCTCATGCAGATGGACTTTCAAAGAGTGAAGCTGCTCGGCGACTTGGATATTGTGGCGAGAACCTTTTGCAAGGGGCAACAGGCGTTTCGGCACTGCGCGTTCTTGTGGGCCAACTTGGCGAGTTTGGGAAATTCTATATATTTCAAACAGCCTTTAATATCTTCTCACAATAGCGAATGCCCTGACTCTCGTGTTACTTGCCGCATTGGCACTTAGCTTTGGTGTGCAAGATTTCATTGAAGGTGCCGTGATCGCAGCTGTGATTGTCCTCAATACAACGTAATTCCGCTCTTAAGCTTAATGAATCAGCCCAAGATGGTTGATTATTTTATTGATCATTTCAGCGTTGGCTTTTTTCAAGAATATCGAGCAGAGAAGACAATGGATTCTCTCCGTCAGCTATCCTCACCTACCGCTCTCGTCATTCGCAATGGGGAAGGCGTTGCAGTGCCCGCGAAGAACGTTGTCCCAGGTATGGCAACCTACATAGTAACATCCCAGTCAGTTGATCAAGTCTTCCATTTTAGGCGACCTTGTCCAGATTAAAACGGGTGACGTCGTACCTGCAGATGTCTGTCCTCTCATAGACATGCCAAGTTGAGGGCTAAATAGTGTGAATATAGCTTCGACTCATCTCTGTATCAAACTTGGAAATTTCAGAGCAGCTTCTCACCGGCGAATCAGTTCCTGGTGCGCCCTTTTATGAATTGATCATTCATCATTCCACTCAACATTGGCCCAGTTGCTAAAACTACCCAAACATTTAACCCTGATGAGCTCGACTTGCCTATCGGTGACCGAATCAACTTATGTTACGCATCTACCGTGGTCACTAATGGACGTGGGACGGGCATCACAATCGCTACCGGGATGACCACGCAGGTAACTCACCACGCGCTGATGCCCAGTGGACGAGCCTTGCTGAGTTTACCATTATCAGATCGGGCGGATAGCCTCTACTATCAGTGGACGGAATCACTCCACAGCGCCGACGGAAGAGGATCAACGTCCTTTATATAAACGTGCCCTGGAAAAAGTAATGTTGTGGCTGTGAGTGTACATGATTAGCAAAGTGGGTTTCGAGCCTGACTCCCCTTGAGCGGGCTTCGTTCAGGTACTCCGCTTCAAATCAAGTTGGCAAAATTGGCGTACCTCCTTTTTGGCTGCGCCATTCTTCTTGCTATCATTGTCTTCTCAGTTGCCCGTTTCAAAATTAACAATGAAGTCATCTTATATGCCATCGCCTGCGCCATCGCCATCATCCCAGAATCTCTTATTGCAGTCTTGTCTTTAACTATGGCCGTCGGGACCCGTAGAATGGCTAAAGAACATGTTATCGTTCGCAAATTGGACGCATTGGAAAGCCTGGGAGGCGTAACAGATATTTGTAGCGACAAAACCGGCACGTTAACGCTAGGTAAGCCGGTCTTGACATGAGCTACCAATACGTTCATTAACTGTTCAGGTCAAATGTCCGTGCGCAAATTCTGGTTGGCTGGCAATCCGAATAGCTGTGCCGAGTTCACAGTTGAGACCAATCAAAACTCTCTGCAACCATCCGGTGTAATCCGAGATGATAAAGATGATTCTGTGGTTGACCCTGCCACTGTTGAGCGGGGCTTATCCCAGGCTGTTCGTACAGCTGCCCTTTGCAATGTAGCAACGTAAGTCCTTCACATAATTATGCTGCCCTGCCTCGCTAACGTTATACCCAGCATTCGGAAAAACTTGAAAGGTGAATGGAAGTCTACAGGAGACCCAACAGAAGTGGCACTGCAAGTTTTCGCCATGAAGCTGAATCTCGGTCGCACTTCTTTATCTGGGGATGCGGCGGAGCCTGAGGATATCCGAGGGCGTCCTGCCCTTGGTAAAATCATCGATTATAATGAAAAACAGGGTGACCAGGTCCAATTTGAGGACCCCGACAAGGAACAATCGCTTGAACAGCCCCAATATGACTTAAAAGCAGAATTCCCTTTCTCGAGCGAATTGAAACGGATGTCTATTGTATATTTCGATAGAGAATCTGATGAAGCCGTTGTCTTTATCAAAGGAGCGGTACGTCTCCATCTGCGTAAAACCGAACCCTAGCTAAATATCCCATAGGTGGAACGCGTTCTTGACTCTTCTACATCTTATGTTCCAGGCCCCGAAACGGAACCCCATGTCACGGCGCCTTTATCACCAGAGATCCGGAACATGTTTCTTGCCAAAGCAGAGAGCCTCGCTTCTCAGGGATTGCGCGTGATTGGATTTGGAACAAGAACAATCCCCACTACAGATGTCGAGGGTATATCGCGTGAAGATACAGAAAAAGATGTTACGTTCCTTGCCTTGGCTGGCATCTTTGATCCACCACGACCCGAAACGCTGGGGGCTGTTCGAGCCTGTAAAGCTGCTGGCATCGTCGTTCATATGTAAACCGCATTCTGCTGATCTGAAATAACACTCATGTCTATCCATAGGCTGACTGGCGATCACATCACGACAGCAAAGGCGATTGCAGAATCGGTCGAGATTATATCCCTCGATTCCCCTAAGAGCGCAGTGATGACCGCCACCGTGTTTGACAAACTCACTGACACTGAGATTGATGCTCTGCCTGAGCTTCCGCTGGTCATTGCGCGTTGTGCACCCGAGACGAAAGTCCGCATGATCCATGCCGGTAAGCGGCGTGGTAAACATATGTCTATGTCGGGTGATGGGGTGAACGATTCGCCCGCCCTTAAACTAGCACCTGTGGGTATTGCTATGGGCATGGCTGGTTCGGACGTCGCGAAAGATGCCGCTGATCTTGTGCTGACTGACGAGTATGTGCATTCCCTTGTTCATCTATGATCTCCTTCTAATGCATTGTTCTCTTAAGCAACTTTGATTCAATTCATGTGGCTGTGAGTGAAGGCCGACGGTTATTCACCAATATCCAGCGATTCATTGTACATCTCCTTACAACGAACGTTGCGGAAGTTTTGCTCCTGATCATTGGGCTTTGCTTCTTAGACAATGAAGGCAAAAGTGTCTTCCCTTTGAGCCCGATCGGCGTATTATGGGTTAACATGGTTCGCTACATTCGTGGCTAATATCGTGCCTTGATCGCTGATACCTTTTCCGGATAGCTCACAAGCTCACCCCCGGCCTTTGGGCTCGGTCTTGAAAAAGCCCCTCCTGATCTTATGCGCCGACCCCCACACTCTTTAAAGCATGGCGTGTTTTCTTGGCCGGTTATCATCGATTGCTTTTCATACGGTATCGTCATGGGTGGAACTTGCCTCCTCAACGTGAGTCGATAGATGCGTGATCGAAACCGCAGCAAGACTGATGCTATTTGCGCAGTTTGTTATCGTTGCTTACGGTCAAGGAAACGGCGACCTGGGCTCAGATTGTAATCACAGAGCGAGCCAGATCTGTCAGCTCGTCTTTCGCGCACGCTCCACCGTGTTTGCGACTCTTATCTTCCAGATTCTCCTCTATGCACTTGAATTGAAATCCTGTAAGTCCAAATTTTGCAAGATGTTCCCTCTGTTAGGCTGACTTCTATGAAAGTCGAACGATCTCTATTCTCCCTCACTCCTGGTCGTCCTTTCTACAAAGATCTTGCGGAGAACCCGCTCCTGCTCTGGTCAGCCATTCTGGGGATGATCAGTGTCGTTTTACGTGAGCCATAGTTACCCTCTGAATGAATCTCTATTCATGATCACTGATGTCCTTCTCGCACAGCAATATATATCCCAGGATTCAACAGGCATGTTTTCTATCAGAGTGGGATCGGTTGGGAATGGGGTCTTGTTGTTGGGATGTCTATTGTGTTCGTGATTTGGTGCGAACTATGGAAAATTATACGGAAGAGGCTTTACCGCCGATGGACACCAGTCCTATCCAAACCCAATCCTGGATAAGGAACCCTGCTGGGGGTTACATCACGGTTGAATAAGATAGGGGAGGAGGCTCGCTTCCGTGTTAGTTTGATCGCCAGGAGGTTTGACTCGTCAATTTCTAGACAGCAGCACATCAGTGCTTGTATATCATGAGAAAGGTGAAGATGGTGTTCCAGTCAGAGGCGGAATAGCTAGGGGCCAATGACCCTTGGAACCTGAAAAAAATGTCGCTCTTGAGTGCTTGTGGATGGCTCCAGGAGTACCATGGTTAGGATCGCATGGCCAGGTGATGGGCCTGAGAATAGGGGTATGAAGCCATCTGTGGCCAGAGCGATTGCAGTGGCACCCTCAGCATGGCGGGCCAGCTGGCGTTGGGATAGTCTCGGTCGCTGGTCGTCGACCGCTCGATGATTTGAATACCGTGAAGACTTGAATATGTAGGCCTGGCTTGGGCTTGGGGAAAAGGAATGCGGATTAGAGATAACGATATGTGCTTGATTCCCATTTCCCTGGTCTGTTAGTCCGATTACATTTTGCATCTAGTCCTTGTTTCTTCTTGGAGGAGACCAAGATTCACAAGCACGATCACATGGTATTCACGTGATGGAAGATCTTATCTGGGTTAAATGGATCTTCCTCAGGCTTTATGGTGGCGAATCCTCAAAGTTGTGCATATGGTCTACCCGTTCTGGGTGTTTCGGCCACCTACCCCTTTCAGACACAGACTTTGCTCTATCTTCTCACCATCTACAATGGCTCAGATAGCGACGGTACACATTCCTACCCTCAATAAACAGATCAACGTACCAACAGGTCTCTTCATCAATAATGAATTCGTGCCATCGGTTGATTCCCAGGAACGCATTGAGTGAGCGTTGGCCACGCTCTTTAAGATCCTTTCTCACACCTATTTCAGCGCAATTAACCCAGCCACAGAGGAGGTTATTTGTTCCGTAGTGGCAGGTGCGGAAGGATCGTCTTGCTCAGAGTAAACGATACTCATCGCCTTCTAGCATCTGCGAAAGATATCGATGTTGCAGTTGCAGCTGCCCGGAACGCCTTCAAGACTACGTGGGGAAAGAACGTTACCGGCTTTGAACGATCCCGGCTTATCAATAAACTTGCTGATCTGATTGAACGTGACGCCCAAGAGCTTGCAGAACTTGAGGCGCTCAATAACGGGAAACCTGTTAGGATTGCAAGGTATAATATATGTGCATACAAATATATGCGCTCACAGTAGAACATCTTCAGGGATTTTGATATCGGAGACACCATTCAGTGCTTGCGTTACTATGCTGGGTGGGCAGACAAAATTATAGGACAGGTGCGGCTCTCAACGGCCAAACAAATGTGCCCCAAACCCCCATTCATGCTTACGCGTCTACAGAGCTTGGAAGTGGATAACAAAACTAAATTGGCTTTTACTCGTCATGAACCCATTGGTGTTTGTGGTCAAATGTGGGTCATGGTTTCCCGCAGAAAGGCGTATATTCGATAATTTTGTGCAGCATACCCTGGAACTATCCCATCAACATGTGGTAGGTGCTAATTCAAAGCTTCCTCACCCCAACTGAAGCTTTCACAAGGTCCTGGAAGGTCGCACCTGCATTGGCTGTTGGCTGCACAATAGTAATGAAACCATCAGAGCTGACACCCCTCACCGCTTTAGTAGTTAAATTTCTCCATATAAACGGCTGAAACTGATATGGCCGCTTAGAAACTATCGGAACTTGTTAAGGAGGCTGGGTAACGATAATCTATCATCAGTAATTGAGATCACTTAACCACTTGCCAGATTTCCCCCTGGTGTCGTCAATACTGTTCCGTCTTTGGGAACAATCGGGGGTGCGGCTTTATCGGCCCATATGGACGTAGACAAGGTCGCCTTTACTGGATCCACTATCACAGGACGCAAGATTATGGAAGCTGCCGCCAAAAGCAATCTGAAGAAGGTCTGTATAGCGCGTCGACTTCGTGTTTGACATTGAAAGACAGTGTGAAGGTGTCTTTGGAACTCGGTGGTAAATCTCCTCACCTCGTGTTCGAGTCTGCAGATTTGGATCAAGGTGTGTTGCTTTGCTATATTTTGAACCCTCGGGCTAGGTACTTGGGTTCCCTTGTTGCTTCCCTCCTGTGTGAACGGAGGGCTGTGTTCGTCTGCCCATCGCTCGTTGCTTATGCTTGATCACATGTCACTGCCCTGCATGGCAGCTATGTCTGTGAAAGTCCAAAGTCCTGGATCAACATGGCGAAACTAGTTACCTGCGAAAAGCTGGTCGCCTCGCTTTTGATGAACTTGACCATCCTCTAGCACGGTTTTAAGGCGCCTTTCTAAAATTAATCGGGCCACTCTTCCTACTTCCCAATGTTAGAACCTGATACCGACCAAAGAGTCCATCGGTTTTTAACTAGCTAGGGCGAAAAGCGGCTCTTACGCGCTCTGGTACTACAAAAGGATACCCTAGCAGCTGAATTGGGGCGGAGAGAATGATGCTTTCACCTCAGTATTTTCTTCAGGAAAACCCATTTGAAGCCTGCATGGACATTACCAAATCTTTGTCTTTTCCCTCTATGACCATACATTTACCTGTCCTATCCTGATACTATTCTATCTAGCTGCGAATTGGGCTGCCCTCGGAATTTGTTATAATTCCGGTCAAGATTGCACCGCAGGTTCCCGCGTATATGTCCAACAGTCGATCTACGACAAGTTCATGCAACTGTTGGTCTCTAAGGTCAAGGCTCAAGTGATCGGCGACGGTTTGGATGAGAAGACTGGTGGAGGGCCCGTGGTAATTCCCGTTTATATTCGTAGTGATGTATCTGCTAATCAGGTTTACAAGGTTTCGAAGAGCCAGTATGACCGAGTCTGGAATTACATCGAAGCTGGAAAAAGGGAAGGCGCACATGCTATTCTCGGTGGCGTCAAGCGATCGGGCAAGGGCTACTATGTTGACCCCACCAGTGAGCGTTACCATACGATCACATCGCTTGAAGCTGCAACTGAGGCTGTATCATCGGCTTGGAGTTTTTACCGATATACGATCTGACATGAAGATCGTGAGTCATGACGCGAAACCAGCGCAGTCGTAGTCACTGATTTGTCTAATTTTGAATAGGTCAAGGAAGAGGTGTGAACATTTACTATACAGCAGTGAACCCTAATGATCTACTTGACCAGATTTTTGGCCCCGTCCTCTCCGTTGGTGTGTTCGAGACAGAGGAGGAGGCCATCGCACTGGCAAATAACACCAGCTACGGCCTCGGAGCAGGGCTCCATTCCAGTATGTCGAGTTACTAATCGCAGCTGTCCCCCTTTTGTTAATTTCGATCTCGCAGATGATGCCAATCAATGTATGCGAGTATCATCAGCATTAGAAGCGGGAACGGTGCGTTTTCAACGGCATAAGAATATTATATGATGGTAACAAGTTTTATCTATAACATTGGCTCCATTGCTCGGGAATTCTATGGCGTTCAGGTATGGGTGAACCAGTACAACATACTCAGCAACAATGTTCCTTTTGGAGGAAAGAAACAGTCTGGCATTGGTCAGTCTCGCCTTCGCTCTGGTAAACTATCAATCGTGCCTATACCCGATTAGGTCGAGAGTTGGGCAGCTACGCATTGGAGGAGTATGCATCTGTGAAAGCCGTCCATTGGAACTTCGGCGAAAAGATTGATTGGCCCCTTTGAAGGAATGTTTTCGTCATGGTTGACTGATTCTTAACAGTGGCATTGATGTCGGTCAAAATCAATCGTAGCAGCTCAGATGTATCTCCTTACACATGGATTCCATTTGCTCCGTTTCTGGAGGGGGAGCGTGCCTAGCTCACGGAATAATCAATTCCAGATTCAAGCACGACCACCGATAAAAACCAGGCGTTATTCACTTCCAGGCTGCTGAAACTCTGATCGCCCTTCGATTAGAGATCGTCCCTGGCGACAAGCGAATGATAGTCTACAGCCAAGAGAAAGGAACTTGTTTCTGACATACGGCCTTTCCATGTTGGATGGCAGTTGTGCGGTCCAAAACGTCACTAATCATTTGCTCCTCTCCTCATTTCACCGGAAATATGCGAGCATTTGTTGCCCATGTACAAATTGGATGTTATCCCTTTTGTTTAGTTATTTTACCAAAACCTTGATTTGGCGTACACGCCTCCTTAACGCGGTTTGCGTTTTTCGGTAGGGTCATAAAGTAATATGAAGAGATTTACGACATTTTGATGTAACAGGGTGTGTACGGAGACCAACTAGATGTGAGTAGGTGTCTAACATAATTGACGCGGGAAAAACTGGTTTATATGGAAGGGGGAAAGGGATGTCCTACAACGAATGATTAGTTAGATTGCATCACAGACCCGTGTATGGCCAGTGTGGTGGTTGCTGATGTGCTTGATCGGGATATGTCTGCGGTGCCGGATAACTAGATTCGGCAAGTCAAGCTCCAAGGAGGTAAAACTCTCTGTCACTAAATACTTACTTGGAATTGGACGGGTCGTGGTTCAACTGGTGGCTATCAGGTACATACGTCCTGTAGTTGTCGCCCTGCTGATCATCGTTTACAGTATGGTAAGGTTGATGATAGAAAGCTGGGTTCGTGTTATACGCTTGACCAACTGGAGGCCTCCACATGCCAGGCTCATGAAACTCCTGTGATGTACCCGCGGCGGGGGGGTGGGCATGTTGTGGAAGGTGGTGGCCGATGATGGGATATGGGTTTGTTATACGAACAAGAGTGCTCGAGATGGTTGGGACACTGAAGTCTGGGGCTATGTACCGTCTCGTTTGATTCGTGGGTGATGGGTGTATGATATGTTCCTGCACCAAAGGAAGTGTGCTTTCAGAGGACTGCGGCACATCGATAAGGGATTCTGGACTCGAACTACCCATAGGTAGCGAATAGTGGTCGGGTTCTGGCGTTGGTCCCGCTGCACTATGGTCCAGGGTGTCCTCACCAACCGTAACATATTCACAGTCGAAATGATTTCGTTCGCAATTGATGCATAATCCTGTGGGGTCGTTGATATCAACGGGACTACACTGTAAGAAGCGTTCAGAATATCGTCAAAGGTGAAGCAGAGGGCCTACCTTGATCTTCCGACTACGGCATTTGCGGCATGCTATCTGAGCTCTCTTTGGCTTTTTGTACATGGTCGAAGAATCGAAATTGACGGGAGATAAGGAGGTAAATGTTCTTTAAGACTTATATAGTCTGGAGGGAACATACCTTGGTGCTCTTGTTTCATCCTTGCTAACAACGAAAAAGTAATCAGTGACAGTCCATCAAAAATCTATTTCGTTACACGTGAGTGGGAGATGGGAACGCGAGGTCAGAGCAAGGCGTTCCTCAGGGTACAAAACTCATTTCGATTTTTGTTGAAAGACCGAGCGCCGGAGTGCATCAAGTTATATTGAGCTCGTTGCCACAATTGTTGTTCGCAAGTATTGATCTTTGATGGTTTACGTAGCAAGATCTCGACGCCATTTATACATGGCAAGCGGTCGAATTCTCGTCCATACGCACCACACTTGATAGGCCCGTGGATGATGGGTTTCTTAATACAGGAGGGCCGATTAAGAAGGCTGCACCAAAGATACCGAGATCGTGATATCAGGTTGATATATTCTGTGCACGGTCTGTGATGAGCTAATTCGGAGAATGCAATCAAAGCACCGAAGCCACGCGACAGTAAACATGCAATTATTCTGCTTACACGAACAAGATTTGGAATGGAAAACTTGGAAAACCCTGCTACGAGCAGCCCTGATCTGGACTCATCAGCAACCCTCCGTATATGCTTGAAGGATGAGGTTCTGGGTGCCGCAAAGAAATATAACGTACAACGCATAGCCAGGACCTCTCAATTAAAGTGACAGATAGTCCCGAACTTCTTCTTCCGTAAGTTTTCTGAATGTAGGCCTCGGCCGCCCCGTTTCTCCCCCAACCTTGCCCTCCTCTAGCTCTGCAGGTGTTGGGACGGTGATCACCCCGATTTCAATAGTTTTTTCAGTCATTTGTCCTTCGAAGCCCTCTTTGAGGGTGAGCAGGGCTGTGTGAATAGCATCTTCCAGGCTGATATCATCGTTATATCTGCCAAAGCAAGGTGGAAATCGTTGAGTTGTTATGTGGAAAGGCGTAAAACATGCTTAACGCACCGTTTTTCCAAAAAGGTCTTGGCATTCACCATGTTTTTACCAATAGCGCTTGCTTTCCACGCCCAGAATGACCCTGACGGATCCACTTGATACAAACTTGGACCACGATGACTGTCCCAACCTGCTACAAGTAATGAGACACCGTAAGGCCGCACACCTCTGCATTCCATATAAGCACACGTTAGGCTTTATAGATAAGGATTTGCGCTTACCCAGATTGTGTCGCTTGCTGCATCACCGTTGCGATCTCTTGCGTCAACACACGCGTTGGTGGATATTCCCCATATATCTTCCAATACGCTTGAGCACTCTTCCTTGCTTTCGTTATCAATACCCTGAAGTCAGGGCCCATTCCTGAGTAGACGATACCAATATTCGGACATATGACTGCCACTTTATCGAGCATAGAGTCGTCGATCAATATCGATGAAGTCTTCTTCTCAGTCGCGATAACAATGCCATTGGAAGCTTCAGAGATTAAGAACTCCAGAGAACGTTAAAACCGCATGCTTGGACACACCCTTAATTCCAAGACTTGTTGTTCCTTGAGAAACGGCAGCTAAAGCATGTTCGATCTGGACAAGTTTGCCGCTCGGAGAGAAAACGGTGAGTGAATAACTGTCTCAGTCAATCACGAATCTGCAAAAAATGTTACAGGATAGACAAACCTGTAAGCGCCGCCGTCTGCACTAGCCATTGTTGATGAGGAAAAGGATGAAGGATGATTTGGGTGTTAACAATATCGAGTCGACGCGCGTCGTCTTGTTTGCATCAGGGGTCACGCGAGAGGTTGTGTAAGTGTATGACATAATTAGGTTTGGATCACGCAAGTAGGAATGCATCCCCCAATGGACATGTTGTCGATCATTTACATACATTATCTCATGAACAAGATACATGTGCGCATACATTTAAGATGAATTAAGAATTTAATCGACCTTGAGGGGTGTGGTCCTCAGGTAAGGCTGCGAACCGTTGAGAGACGAGACGTTAACTGAAACGGTTTGACTTACGAAATGCTGAGTGAATTCGGGGAACAGTGTCTTCGCTTGCTCGTTAGAAACAGTAGGGTGAACAATGACATCGTCTCCCTTGTTCCAGTTGACAGGTGTGGTGACGCGATA
This sequence comes from Phaeolepiota aurea, assembly GCA_036937095.1. Classification (NCBI taxonomy): domain Eukaryota; kingdom Fungi; phylum Basidiomycota; class Agaricomycetes; order Agaricales; family Squamanitaceae; genus Phaeolepiota; species Phaeolepiota aurea. Next base: position 59,380 of record JASFDG010000028.1, read on the forward strand.
TTTGTCGCCGATTTGGAGAGCTGTTACAATATGATCAGTATTCCTAATTCAATGTAGCTTGGGGCTCGGGATTACAGTCAATAACTCTTGGAGTTTGTATGAGTATGAGCAAATCAATCAGCTCATCAGGGGTATCTTACCGTATGATCTCATCGAAGTTACGCCCAGTCGAGGCAGGGTACGCCAGCGTCAGACGAATGGTCTTTTTGGGGTCAATAATGAAAACAGTGCGGATCTTTAAAGGTGTTGAGCTCGGAAAATAGTGACTACTTTGTCCGCATCACCCACCGTCAATGGCAAGCCTTTAGCGTCACGGTTAGTTGCATCTTGCTCGTCCAACATGTCATACAAGGTCGAGATTTTCCTGTCATCGTCGGCAATCTATCGATTCACGTCGGATCAAAATTGGATGACGGTATAAAGGTCGCATACAATGGGGAATTGCACGTCTGTAGGGGCAACTCGGACTCCAAAGTCGTTGATATCCTTTACCCATTTGTAGTGTTCCTCGAGGCCATTGGCGGAAATGCCGATCACTTTGACGTTACGTTTCTCAAAATCAGGTGCACGGCGTGCGACTTCACCAAGCTCAGTTGTGCAGACTGGTGTGAAATCGCCTGGGTGGGAGAATAGAACGGCCTGAGATCATGTATTAGAAAGGATGAAAGGGTTCAACGGCTGCAGGCCACACACCCAAGAGTCACCGATCCAGTCGTGGAAATTGATTGGGCCAGTAGTAGTTTCGGCGTCAAAGTTGGGTGCGATACTTCCGAGGCGGAGTGAAGGCATGTCTAGGCTTGAAGGTGTTGGTAGATGGCTAAGAGATCAACGTTCCACTGTAACGCTGGTTGTTCTGACTAAATAGGCTGTCTCACTCTGATCGCGCCTTATTCTCACGTCGTTGCGTTGGTATGGCGTGATGAGCTATTCAATAGTGTATGACAAGATTGTAATGCATAAAGAGAATGTAAGGTCCAGAAGGGCCGCTGGTTACATAGTAATCATTCGGCTGGCACAATGTCGCTCCCCGATTCGCCGCACTTAGGAGGTGATGGTAAGCAGTTCATTTAGTAAAACGCCACTGCGTGTAGGATATTATGAGGGTGCTTCTCCTGTTGCACTTCCAGGATCTTATCAATGTTTTCATCGATATCATCGGATGCTTCAATCTGATGGGCAAATTAAGTGTCATGTGACAAACACCCTCAATGTTCTCTCACCGCACTGGCCAAATCTAGCATGGCTTTCCCAGCAATTAGTGCCTCTTCATGGTTGTCCTTGATCTCCATGTTGATGACATGAACAGGTTTATTGAATTCACCTCCCCGGGCCAACAAATCTGGATCAATAAATATTGAGCGTCATGCTGAGATGAAAGCAATGTGCTCGGATACCATCGCAGACCGCGTCGAAACATCGTTCTTCACAAGTGATCACAACATCTGCTACGGTCTTATTTTCTTGCCATCTTTCTGGGGCTTGCTTAATTCGGCGATTTCTATCAAGCATCTGCAGAAGACCATTTGCAGAGTACCTTTGCAACCAAATATGTTACATCAGACAGTGTGCCACGCAGGAAAGGGGATTACTCACAAACGGGGATCTTTGGCATTCAGCTCTTCATAGATATTATTATAAGGGGTCCCAAAGGGATATATGTTCGGTTTATCGATCGAAGGGCCAGGGAGTCGAACTGCCGAACCTGTGCCCGAAGATATCACCCGAAAGCCTGCTTTACTGGAGAAAAGTCCCACATCTCTTCCTTCGAACCACTTGGTATAAACTCACGACAGGACATGATGGCCTTCCATAGACCGGTTCTAAGCCACGTGAGGGTTCAACTTCACCCAAATCTGCGAGGCAACTCACCTGATTACTGGCACACACGACACAAAAAAGTGGGCGGGGTTTATAAATGGGAGGGGTTACCACATGTGCGGAATCTGGTTGGTTTTCTTGTGTTGCAATGGGATTTTGGCTTCCAGGCGAGTCACAGCCATCAATTCCTGGGGTATGGGCATTCACATTCTGAGGAAAGAGATTTGGAGGCGTAAGAGAGCCAGATGGCACGCGCTGGAGGCGGGGATCGACTCGGGCGAGGCGTGGGTCGCGTGCTCGACGAGGATCCATCATGAAATCGCAGTTTACACCTTCAAAAGAAATAATAGTTGAGTTAAAAGCACGTTGTATTTTGCAAAAGAATGCCTCAGCAGTATCTCGAACAACTAGTCTTCATATCATCCCAGATGAGTCCCTTGGACCTTGGGTTGATGAAGATTCCACTCTGAGTCATCACTGGCACGTCAAGCAGGAAGAAAACTATCATTCACCTTGGGAAGTAGAACACGGCGGGCTTTCGTCGACGGAATTTGTCTCCAAGGTGGAATTAACAACCACAATCAGAACAATGTTTATGTAAGATGTAAAGGTTGTCTCTGCTGCCATCCACAACCATGAAGGCACAATTGATCATGAAATACAAACTCTGATGCAAAGGATTCGCCGGCTTCAAATTCAAAAGTCCAGCACCATGAACATATCAGATGGGGTTAATAACATTGGCCAGACGCATGCCTGTTGAAATCATGGTTGTTAATTTGGGTGGACGCTAACCATACGAGAGGACTGAGCTGTGGCTTGAAAAGGACAATCTACTGGGTTACCCTTTCAAATAACTCTGGGAGTTGGGGATAATGACCAGCACCTATTCAAATGGATGTGTTACAGCTCCTGCTTTCCCGAAGCTCCCAGTGGCAATGCAATTGCAACACGCCCTATCACTCCTAACATTTCCGCAATCCATCGCTTCCATGCTTTTATGATTCTAGGTTGACCATCACCTCCGTTATCCACCTTCTCGAGGGAATGTCCCTCATTCAGCTTTTCTCCATGGGAGACACTCAAACCTGAACCAGAACCGCAAGGTTGAGCTCCCCGATCTTCGCACTTTGATATTGGCTGGCAGTACGGACATATTCGACCTATTGTCTCATCTTCGCGCCCCATTCTTACAGTAACTCCACCTTCTCTCTTCTGAATCCATACACAATATGCCAAATGAGGCACCAGGGCTCCATCAAAAATTTCTTGGATCTCTCTTCTCCAATTGAAAGTTTCGCTCGTAGGGTTTGAAGGAATTAAGTCTCCATGTAAAGTGACATCGCGGGCCCTGCATTGCAAGACCTCGTTTCACGTTCATACATGCGCTTCTCGTTCGACCTGCGCTGGTGTGGCCAGCTAATAGAATGGTGGTACCCATAACATCGACAACGGTTATAAATTGCGATTTCGTGCTCGAGCAGGATATATTCGACCTCGCCCAACTGGCTACTTGCCGCTACTAATCATTGTCGTAAGGGCAATGAGGGAACATTGGATGCTGTCGCAACGATAGATATCGACAGAAGTTGCATTTGGAATCAAAGGACCCAAAGGTTTTTTTGGGTAAGTTCGCTCTCGTCCTCGATTTTAGAATTTAGATAAGTGGAAAATTTGCTTTCCAAAGACTTTTAATCGGCTGTATGAGATGGGTGATCGACGCAATTGGTATAGCATAAGGGTAATCTAGCGACTACAAAAAAAAGTAGTATTTCTGTAGATCACAGACTATGGCAAATGGATGTAATAAAACATACCATTCACCTCAAACAAGGATCCGTCAATCTTCCACAGCGATGGCGATGTCCGCACTGTCCCAATGTATCGTGATACGGATAAGACAACAACGGTGTTGTGGTGTAAAGTAGAAGGCTTCTCAAAAAACGGTTGCCTTAGCTTGGTCGCACCACGTGACAGCCGCACTGAGATCACCCCGCAGACTGTTACATGTACAGTTCGTTCAACTTTTCCCTTTCTCGATAGATTTCTCGAACCCATGCCTTTCATAGACATTACAGGTGACTTCCGGAAAGTCGTACAGGAGAAAGAAAGCCGAATTCCAGAGTCAAAACGTCGGAAACTAGTCAAAAATGAACGCGCCGTTGATGTTAAAGCGCCATTGGGCAAAGGATTTATTACGGAGGCCTATACGATAGTAAATCTCCCTCCTACGGATTATAGAAATATCCAGCTCACCCATATCCTAGTTGTCGCATATAAACACACTGACAAGGATGCTAGGAAACATCCGAAAACCCTATTTAAATGTGGATTCACGAAGCTCCCCGCTTACCCGTCAGAGCTCAAGAACTATCGATCTCAATCTCTCCGGCTCCTCATGGGCTGGTATCCGCCATTTGACCAATGAGGAGAGAGATCAAATCGACCTGCAGGCTCGGGTCATCCTTACGCGTTGCTCGGAGCGGATTAAAGCACTGGAGGCGTTAGAGAAGAGTGAGGTCTTAGCGAACCCTAGAGATAACTACCTATTGACAATAGTACTCCATCTTCTCAGGTCGTGCCGAACTCAGGACAAATAGACACAACCCTCTCACACGGCTCCTGCCTGCTCGACTACGGCAGGATGAATCTACCATATCTTCAGACTTTATCGCTGCTCATCATTCCAGCATAACCTGGTTTCTCAGCAGACGGCTTACCGAGGCCAGTCAGACTCAGAAGGATATTCAAGAAGAGCGTGTTAAGCGGCAGGTTGAAAGATCACGAACGCTCGGCTCGAGTGTAGGCCGTGATACACAATACATGGCTTCAAGGATGGCTGCGAGCACAGACCGACAGCCCGTAGGCACAGGAGGAGGCTGGCTAGGGAGCGCTCCAGCCAATCTTATCGCAGCTACTATTGGTGCATCCTCATCCCCAAGTGACTCCCAAGGATCTTCACCAGTCTTACGCTCAGATTCTTCGTTCATCTCAGATGATGACGACGATGAAATAGAGCTTTCAGCATCACAGATATTACAATTTGAGGCTGAAAATGCCAATATCCTGCGGAATGTGCAGGACACGCTTGAATCTGTACAACAGGCGGAGTCGCGGCTGATGGACATCAGCGCTCTGCAGATGGAGTTGGTTTCGCACTTGACGAGGCAAACGGAACTGACTGACCAACTATACGAGGACGCCATCGCTACTACGTCTACCGTAGAGAAAGGCAACGCCCAGCTTCAAGAGGCAAAGAGGCGGGCGAAGGATGGCAGACTGTTTATGCTATTGTTTCTCATTGGAGCAAGCCTCAGCCTCCTTTTCCTACATTACTATTAAGCGGTTATTGTAATGGAAGCATTTTCACCCATATGGTTTATTGCATTGAAAGTCTAAATAAATAATCTAGCACTCTCATACCCAGGTCTCCAAGATTAAGAAGCAATACAAATATATATGTTACAGAAGATGCCGCACCTATGGGCGATCGTCCGATTCTGGTGATAGAAGAGGCGCCACTTCATCATAATCCTCGATTGCTTCGACTGCTAGTTCATCCACTCCTGCGGGCAAGCCCTCCAAATGGCGAATATGACCCTGAACCAAATTGTAAACCAACCTGTTACAATATTTTAGCCAAAAATGTGAATAAGTCGGAGCTACCAACCAGCTAGTAAAGATCGCAACTAGAAGACCCCCGCCAACGAGGCATGCATTTATAATCTTCGTGCCTTCAAACTTGGTGAGCTTTACAGGTAACGGACGGTATCGCAATATGACTTACGGGTGTCCATCTGGCCGCGTTGGTTACCGTCGGACAGCGCAGCTATCCTTGATCCAATGAAAGTATGGAGGAGTAACTTGGGAGACACGAAGCATGTTGCAATAACAAATTGCCAAAGCTTGACAGCCTCGATTGACTGCTCATATGTGCAAATTAGATATGTCGGTGCACATAGCCCGCTAACTTACCGAGAACAACGAATTGGAATACACCCAGGGGGGAAATGGAGATATGCGAATCAGGATTATGAGCGGCAACCCTTTGGCTTTCTGCCCTATACTTATTAACAGTTTTGTCAAGGCGATCGACATCACTTACAACCACCGATTCAAGTGCTTGCCATTTCTCATTACGGCTTGACCATTGATGGAGACGATGACTGAACAGGAAACGTAGAATGACGAAGACCAACGCAGATCCGAGGACAGAAAAGGTTGATGCTATAAAGAACCCCTTCATTCCGTACGCAAAGCCACAGAGAGTTACGAGAGTGGTATGCCCAATAAGGGGAGGAAAGGAGATTAAGACTGAAGACGAGGTAAGCATTGAAACGCAAGTCGGTAACACAAGTTCATACCTATCGCGCCACCAAGAGCAACCCAACCAAAGCGTAGTTCCGCCAGATCGCGAGCGCGGTCATATAGGTACTGGAATATGCGGCTTGGCGTTATGACGATGATAAATATGGCTTGAAACCACAGTCGTTGAGACGGGGATCGGAGAAAGAGAGCATTCGACCTCACCACTTAGCACATAGAATAGGGTGACAAGCCATATAAATGCCTGCGGCGCCACCATATCAGACGCTGACGAAAAAGGGTTTGGGCTTCGTAACAAACCTTCCCAAAGAAGTGCAGGTTCCTATAGCGCTTGAGAAGGAGGCCACCATATGTTTTCACAAATGAAACAGGGCTCCCTAGTATCTTGGCAGCCATGATACGATGAGATGCGGAGAGCCGAGGTTAAGGGAGAGGCTCACTACACTGGCGTTTGGGCGCTTGTTTGGTGCTGAAGGCTGCATGACGTAATCACCACTGCATCCCCACCTTGTTTACGATGGAAAAATTCAGTGCATATCGAGTTGAGTTCGCCTTGCAAACTGTCTTTATTTTGTTCACTTCTCTGATTTTCAAATTATAGGATCCTGGGACTGGAATCCAGGTGCGCTTCTTAATTGTAAAAAGGTTCTTCACCACTGCTAACTCTCCCTCTTCCAGCCGTTTTTAACTCCAGTTGCCCCATTGGAATCGCAGGTTTTAGCTAACCTTACTCTTCCATTGAGATATATAATCACCACTGCTCGTTCTATCGCTGCGCTCGTCGTTGTTCTACTCTATCTTGTGATAGTGGACGGAATATGCCTTGTATTCGTGAGCACAACTCCCATTGCAGGCCTATGGCAGCAAACAACTTACAACATTAGGCACCCATTCCCCCTCTATATCGCGCTATAACAAACGCGTTCACTTTTATACTTGGCCGAACATTTTTGTTTTTGATAGGGTTACTTTGGATTCCTGTGGAATCGGTTTCGCGGAAAAGAGGGTACGCGCCATGTCATCTGTGCGAATGTCTAAACAATGCCCGTTTACAGACGGTCTGTTAATGCTGTAGAATCTTGGAACCCCCGAGCAGGGGATATAATTGTGTCAAATTGGGTGTCCTGGATCGAAATTGTGTGGCTCGCGATTCGGTATGTTCGCTGTCATTTCACTGCGTGTCTGGTTAAGTAGGATTCTAAGATTCAATCCGGTATTTATACAACCCGTCGCGGAGAACGTACCTACAAACACGCCGATCACGCACACGCCTGGTCGCAGGACGGGCACCGGATCAGCGAATATTGCATCCCCAAACAGAGCACCCCTTGCCCGCATTCGCATTGTCGGGTTTCAACAGGTTTCATTACTACAGATGATCGCCTCAACCGGCCACATACCCAAGACATCACGCGCCATTTCGTCTCCTGTGCGTACACTTGAGGACATCCGAACACAATCCGGCAGGCCCGTCGCTGTATTCCCAGAGTGTACAACGAGCAATGGAAGAGGCCTGCTCCGTTTCGCAGAGGTTTTCAACCAGAAGGTCCCTACAAAGGGGTATCAAGTGTTTGTGATGTGTGTTCGGTGTGTTGTCTATTTCCAAGTGCAGTGCACACGCTGACGATTATCCATGCAGATATGATCCACCAACATCACTTTCGCCAACACTGACACATTCCATACCATCAACTACACTGAACCCAGTTGCGCATCTGTTTAGACTTGGTACATCCCTGGCCCCGCTGAAGGTTTCCATTCGTTTGTTGGCACCATCTGAGTCTCCGAGTTCGCCCCTCTTTATGGCCAACGAGGTCGTATCTGGTTCGCCTGGGGAGGATCAGCTAGCGGAGAGCTGCGTTTCTCTAATAGCCCAGATCGGCAAAATGAAAAGGACTGGTATGGGATGGGAGGACAAAGCAAATCTGCTGCAATTCTATCATGGCGTACAATAGAATATCACCCTCATACGAATGTGAGGCATTTATTATTACCTGGAGAGGCTTGTTTTGAATAGCAGGTAAAGGCCGGTGTGTATGGGAGCCCACCTTGCCTCTTGTGATAGCAGCTTGCTTCGTAAATTTCAAATCTGCCTACCAATATAACCGAGCCTGGTGCGGTCTTAGATCTGCGTCGAAGCATCAGAGCCGAGACCCTGGCGATGCAAAAGACGCCATGGCCCAATAGAAGTCCAAAAGCGCTCGTTAGGCCATCACCGCCGTCAGGTCTGGTCAGCTCTGAACAATGATGATCAACACGAGTCACTCCGTCAATCCTACTCCTCAGGCGCCAGGCCGGAGCACTCCTTCGAACCATTCACCAAGCTTAAGACCACCCCGCAGGAGGCGCACAGCATCCCATGGCCGGGCCTAGGTGTCTATCCGAAGGTGCTGGCGCTAAATTCTTGCTTGGCGCCTGCCCTATTTCAAGAAACTGCATCTGCCAAGGGGTGAGAGTTGGTCGCGACGTGAACCACGATTGACATGATACACTGGCTTCTTAATCTCGAAATAGATGGCAAAGGGGATGGTCCGGATGCAGCGCGCTAATTGATAACTCCCTGCAACTTGAACGACGCGATATTGCCAGGATAACTGAGCCACCGTACAGGGAGATATCAGTCCCCCATATACTTACTGACGGTGCGGGGTCGCTTCTCTCCCTGGCATGCTTGAACCCGTTATGCTATTATCATCCGTCGCGCCACTGACCCTGGCCGCCCTGGCATTTCCAGCTTCTCGATTAAATCGAAGCATTGGCAGCGACACAAGCTTTAACAGGTCACGAAAATCGCGCATCCGACAGAAATACCTCGTTCCTCGTGGTGATAGCTAATTATACTCCCCCACAGCAATGGACAGTATTTCTGATATAAAGGGATCTCGAATGACAATCATTTTTCCCTCTAGAGCTCGCCTTCGCTTTCCCTGTTATCCCAATTACCGCCATCAAACTCATTTAAAGCGCCTCCTTCGCTATGAACCCGAATGAAAAGGGCCAACCTCAGACCATCCTCTCTCTCCCCCAGCAGTTAGAACCCCAACCGCCCTCCTACCCCAGTCCAATTCCTGCCCTGCTTCCACCGCAGCAGCAAGCGCCCTCTGCTCCCGAATCCGACTTCCAGAAAGGCGAGCAGTACCGTGCCGCGCGTAAGTGACATAATAATCAACTGTTTGTCTACAAAAATTGACGGATTTGAACCCGTATATAGTATTCGCCCAGTGTGCGAGCGGGAAACACGAGCCCACACGGAAGTACGGCACGTGTGGGATCATCACAGCGATTGTATGTTTAACCCTGCCTGCGCTATGTTGCTCATTGGCCGCATTTTTTTTTTTG
>JASFDG010000028.1:68958-85080 GCA_036937095.1 Phaeolepiota aurea
CATTTTTTTTTTTTGACTCTAGTGCCTTTTCCCGATAGGGCTTATATGCTTGTTGTAAGTCCCGTTGCGCATAAAGCTACGTATTGAAGCTGACATAGCGTCCTTGATAGCGCCGACTCTGAAAAGAAGTGCGCGCGATGTGGCGTGCGCATTGAAACATAAAAGCATCTGATCCCTCCGTCGTCCTCGATGTGCCTGTTCTGAACGGATTGCTGGTATTAAAATTCCATCTTTAGAGCTTGGCATTGTGGTGTATGCAGAATAAATTTTAGCTGAGCGAAAGCAACGAGAGAAAAAAAAAACGAGAAGGGGCTTGGCGTGTGCTGGATTGAATGACGTGACCTTTTAATTGTGCATCGAACTCCCCTAAACGGGCAGCTTTATATTTCTACCCCCTATTTCACCAACACAAAGGGACCTTTGGAGCACACTTTTGCCCCCGTATTTATATCCGCAGCCCCCAAATAATCTATCATTCAGAGACACACTGCACAATATATAAAGCGCGTCCCACCTCAGAGTCTGGCGTTATTACTTGCAACCATGGACTCGAATGAAAAGGCGCAACCTCAACCCGTCTCAGCTCCCCTCCAGCAGCCGCAACCACAACCACAACCACCCTCCTATGTGAACCCAAATCTACCTCCTGTCTCACTTCCGCCGCAGCAACAAGCGCATTGGCAGGGGCAAGCGCCTGCCATTATCCCCCCCGAATCCGCATACCAAGCAGGCGAGCGGTACCACGCCACACGTACGTGAACGCATCTATTCCGTCTCGGGAAAAATAACTTTTTCTGAAATTATACCTATTACTCGTAGTATATAGCCAGTGCGCGAGCGGGCATCACGAGCCCACACGCACGTTCGGCATATGTGGGATCCTCACAGCGATTGTACGTGTTTCCCCTACCGTGGTATGATCCTTATGCGTATTTTTTGTTCCGACGCCAGTTCTGTTTCCCGATCGGGCTTCTGTGCTTGTGGTAAGATTGCCTCGCTCGAAATCGCTTTAAAGCTGAGCATGGCCCCCCTGATAGCGCCGACTCTGAAAAGAAGTGCGCGCGGTGCGGCGTGCGTCTTGGTTAAAAGCGGATTAAAATTCTGATTGCCGAACGGCCATATCGTAACGATACATTATACCCATCCGTCGTATTGAATACACTGGCAGTGCAATTTATAGGGCAGCCGCTTGAAATTGTCCTTGTATTGTAGTGAATGTGACAAATAATTTACAATTTTGATTTTAGCTGAGCGGAGGTAATGAGGGAAATAATCTCATCGATAGGTGTTACAGGCTTACATTCACAAGCTGCTGTAAAGATTGTCGTAAATCGCTCCTTAGATCCTGTATATTCCAGAGGTTAAAAAGGCGAAGGCGAGATAATAAGAAAGTTTGCGACCCACATCAACTTCTTCAACACCGATGCTCAATCTTATAAGACGAGGATCAGCACCTGGATCACTTTGCAAACGGTGTTCTACGAGCGATTCCACCCCTCCTAGACTTGTTGCCGGCTATATATGTGATCAGCCATCTATACATCATAATCATAACGGCATTATAACATACCACAAAGTACTTCAATAGGTGGGGAAAGTGCAGTGCGTACTCGGGTTTAGAAAGCTATTTTTAGATATTTAGATCAATCACCATGTTAAAACCATCATCAGCTAAAACACACATACGAGTATAGCAAAGGTAGCGTTCCAACCTCCTTGCATCTGTATTCTGGGTTCGAAACCTCGCGCATCTTGTTCTTGCAGGGAGGAGTGCCAGACTTGGCTGATGATGCCGCCCGGGACGCCGTCGTAATCTTGTCCCACAGGAGTCTGGGCAATAGAGTGGAGCCACTGTGCGAGGTCTGTGGCGGTGGTTGACTGTCGGGGGACTCTGAGGTGCAGTGTCCTCAGCGAGCGCAGGAGAAGCCACGATTCGAGAGAGCCCATTGTGCTTCCTAGGAACGTTCTGTCACTCCAAAGCTTTGGGGCGCGGGTATCAACTTGGTGGTGGTAAAGGGGTGGGTTGGGAGAGGGACCAACCGATTTCCAGTCCTCTAATTGCTTGACTACTAAAACTCCTGCTAACAGATCCGAGTGGCCACCGAAGTACTTGGTCCCTGCAAGTCAGGGGTTAAGCCGTACGGCCGGCATAGGGATGATGAATAGATATCATACCAGAATGCAAGACACTAGAGGCCCAGAACAGAATAAGGGGGGTAAGGCCTAGAAACAGGGAATAAGCTAGACGTACCAGTCGGCTCCAAAATCAAAGGGGTATTGAAGAGGAGGGGGGGCAAAGGTAGAGTCGACGAGGAGTTTTCCGCCCACTTTATGTATCTGGCGAGCAAGTTAGAGAAGCGCCTGATTAGCTCTGGGTTTGGATGACCTTGTTTGCGTAATACTGGATGTCCCTTGTGTGAAGATTAAGTGGCTGGAACAGAAAAGAAAAAGAAAAAGGAAATGCAACACGGTGATTACCTCGATTCGCCTGTTGGGTTCAATGGGGTCTCGAGCCAGCAGAGATCGCCAGGCTGGTAATCTGCATCAAGGTCGATTACTTGTACAGCGTCGTTAATGCCTCGGGCTTTCTTGAACACTTCGATGGTGGCATGGCAGCCATGATATCCGCCAGTAATAGCAATTCGTTTCGGCTGGTAAAAGACGAGAGCCTGGGAGGAGATGAGTGACAGATGGGCTGATGGAATGAGAGAAAAGAGACGTACCGCGTAGGAGGCTGCTAAACCCGAGGAGTATGTGAGGGCAAATCCTTTCTGCAGAAAAAAATGAGCATCCCTCGTCATCAACTTCAACTATCCACACGTACGTTGATACGACTGAGTATATGCTCTACTCGAGTGCTGACTTGTTGAGTGTAGCGTGAGTAGACATGCCTCGACGGATTTCGAAAGTCAAAATCGTTGTACAGGCTGGCAGCATTGACGTCCGCGGGGTTCGGTGCTCGAAAGGCTGGGAGGATCGGGGTAAGAGTTAGAAAAAGAGGCTGTCCTTGTAGTTGTACGCACTAGTTGAGACGGAAATGGACGGGGCAACCTCTGGACCCAGGCCAAGAGCGACTGCATTATCACCGTGTATCAAATCAGTCCCCTTCAACTTGGGGCTCGCCATTTTATTCACCAATTTCCTTGGCCCCGTTATTTTATATACCTCAATCGGCCCGAATGAACTATTATTAAACAATTATTAGATATAATTACATTACTTCTGCTAGTCTCGTCCTAGAATCCCAGAATCCCGCATGAACGATATCCACTGCTCGTCCATCCCAGACTCCCCAGACATCATCATCCCAAGATCCATCAGGCTCTCCGGCGAGTCCGCCTTCACAACCCCATCGTGCCCAGCAACATTGACCCCACTAAATCCATGTGTCCCATATCCCATCACTCCATCATTCGCCATTCCTCCGTAATATGCTCCCGGATTCGTCCACGTTGGCCATGACCCCAGCAGCTCCGAGTAATTCATCTGCTCGAACTCCTGCGAATAAACAACCGTGTTAGGTTCAAAATGTTGTTGCTGCCGTGCATACGGCGACCCAATAGGCGACGTTACCACACTGCTCTCTGCAGTGCTGTTGTTTGTGTTTGGTGGAAACATCGCCAGATATTCAACCAGGGATGGATGAACATCCGGTGTCGTCTCATGTGAGGTTCCTCCACCCTTATAATCCCCATCAGACGACGTAGGGCTTGCCATGTTTTTCGGTGACGCTGACACCGACGCAGGCTCCTTCCGCTTCAGCCGATTGCTCGAAAGCAGCTTGCTCACAAGCACCCGCGTCTGTCCTCCAAACAGCGCCAGCTCGTCATCCCCATAATCTGGCCTGCCAACAGATAGTATTCCCCCAACTGGCGCAGGATTCCCGCTCCGGACTTGGGAATACACTTGGAATGCTCGGTCCCGCATCTTGAATAGGATGGCCTGATATCTCGTCAGCCTCCGATGTCTATTTGGTGGTAATGATGCCTACCAGACCGCTACGCGCCCGACGCGAATGCATAGCTCCCTTGACGAACAAGTCACATGCGAGACCAAGTTCAATGAAGGCACTTGATGCCATACTCGAAGATGGAGAACGCGTCACAATGCTGCCAACGATAATCTAACACTAGTGTCAGTTGGGATCATACACTATAGGTGCCAACCTACGGCAGCTGAGAACACTATAAACGCAGATAAATCAGCAGCCTAATATTAAAAGTTCACACGTACAATGTGTCCATACACCCCACCATCTCCCACATAGCTCAGGGAACCTATCGTAATGGTTGATGCTCGATTTGATGACCCCTGATGCGCATCGATATGCCGCAAGGAATGAGGGCGCATACGGACTGCGGAGCGGATTTGCAGGGTGATCCAGCATCGCTTGCGCAAAGAAGCTCCTATGTATATAGAGCAGCGCTTCACAAAGGTTAGGTCGCTCAGGCGGTTTGACCGAATACATAACCGAACTTACTGACTGAACGATACTGCCCAAGTAAACACTGCCGCAGGTACACCGAAGGCGTACAGTGCTCGTCTTCTGGGCTTATAAACACGTTCAAATGAGGAGGAAGCGTCTTTTCCCGAACTTTGCGATCAAGGTCCAATATAGTCTGATATTGTGGCGCCTGTGCCGTTAATGTCAACTCCAGCACATTTGAGATGATCTCTTTTGTGAATTCATATTTCCACCGGTAATCTTCAAAGCCGTCAGAAAAAGATCAAACATTTCACGCTTGCTCGCCTTACAGCCAACGAGAGTCTTCCCGTCTGCGTCAATCGTTGCCTCTTCATCAGCAGGAAATTCGCAGTCGATGTATGAGAGCCGGATCGAAGGCGGCCTCCCCAAAGCAAGACTCTATAGTTCACGCATTTAAAAACAGGATGTAAGAAAATATCAAGGAAAGCAACATACAAAGAATGTTTCAACAGAGAACAACTCCCAGAAGAGGGATCGTCGGCGTTCCACGGTCTTTGCGTCCATATTCCATCGCGCACTATCGCGATCTGGGTGGTGGTTAAGGTTTGTCATGCCGCAAAATATAGATCACATACGAAGTCCGAGCTGGGGTGAATAAATCAGCATATACATTTTACGTCGCAATGACAAGAATACCTACGCTTTGAGCGAGTTTGGCGCCTAGCGAAGTGAGCGTCCACTGTAGACCAGAGAGTGGGCTAAGGGCAACTGCACCAATGACATGGATAATCTACTCACAGTGCTGTCCATCGTATATCGTTTCCCAGCCATCCCGTGATATGCAGCCAACAATAAAACCGCCTGAACAGTCGATATCTCGGGTGAATCAAAGACCGAGCGGAGGGAGAGGCAGGCACGGCATAGGTGATAATAAGATTCTGCTTCCTTGTTAACTCCACAGACCTTGAGAATCATATCTGGCGCTTCCAAATTAAATTGAGCTCACATGGTTCAAGGGTCAGATCTACCAAGGCGCCCAGAGCAAAAATGATGAATAGGACGGCGAGTTTATGAGAGGATATCGTGTGGGCGCCCAGCGAGCCCGTCTTTTGTCGCTCCTTTAGCGCCTTGTAAGTGGGTGATAGTAGGTCGTCGATTATTTCATCCCGCTTTAACGGGCGGAAAGCCCAGGATGCTTGCTCCATGTATGTTTCGCACAGAGCCCACGCGCGTGGTTGGCTTGGTAGATTATCAAACAAGATATCGAATACTTTGTCTAGACTCCCTTCGCCGTTGCCAAATGGAAATGATGCGATAAGGTGCGCGATTTCGACAGAGACGGGAGGAGTATCTTCATCTTCAACTGGCGCATCAAATTCTGCACCTGCCTACAAACGAATAGTCAAAATTTCGATAACCACATGCCAGGGACTTCAGAGCTTACAAGGAATAGCGTCTGAAGGATTGCAGAAATCAGCTATTATTAGTGGATCAAGGGTATAGGGGACTGACCTCTGACCCAGCCGAAGGCCCAAAGTATTTGCCATCGCCACGATCTCCTATTGTCATCGTGCCAAACGCATCAATCGTCGAATCAGTCGAAGGTTGTGGGGGCGGCGGCTGTTTCTCGGCCACATATCCCTTTTCTGGCCCAAACTTGATAGCAAGAAGTTCTTCTCGGAGTAGTGGGTGAACCTCGCTCGAGACACCTGATTGAAAGATAGATACTGCATCCTCCAGTTGGCGTATGCGTTGGCCCATCTCGGCAATTTTGGTGTGTAGCTGGGTGGTGTCTGCGAGCACAAATCTGCTAGGTCCATAGTTATACGTATGGCTAAGGTTAAAATGAAAGGATAGCTTACCTGGTCCCTTGACCCGTCGAGAGACTGCCGTTAGGGCATATAGATGGACAACCCCTGCGGACTGACAGATAGGAATGGGGATGAGCTTGCCATCCAAAACCAAGGCAGAGACGCACTGCACGAACTACAAGGTAGCTTCTTATCACACTTGAGTTTCAACCTGGTGGATCGGTTATTATGAGTGAGCACTATGGAGATGCCGACTTGCCTTCTACACTCTGCACACGAGATCTGTAAAACATGATATATGAGAGCGGCAGGGCAGCGGCAGCACGAAAATTACCTCTCCACGGGATCGTCTCAGGTCGGTTTCCTCGTCGCCGGCCAGTTTGCGGGATACCCGCCTATTGTGGGGGGCATGAGAGACATCGGCAGGCATAAATTATGTAAGGTTGAGGAAGAGGTGGGGGGGGGAGCGGAACTAGGCGTCAAAGATGTGCACCTTAATGGGCAGAACTCTTTTCGTGAAAATATGTGGTCATGGAATTGAGGCCGGGTGGCTCGGCTGAACATGATGCCGAAAGTTGTGGTTGTATCAACAGTCGTCATTGTCGTCTTTTTTGTTCACGTCGATCACCCCTGATCGGTCTACAACAGCCACCTATGCACATTGCACGCTACTGTTGAGCTGGTGCCGTGTACCGTCCTCAGCCTCGTACTCTTTCTCAGCGTCTACAGGTCACTTCTATTTGGAGAATCGTATCGTCCGCTACCGTCTGCCACCATTTCTCCTTGCATATCGGTAGTCTCACGTCAATATAGCACTTCTGACATGTGGTAGGCTTGGCTCATTGCCATATGAGAAATCATAAGCACAAGTATCGTAATGTATGACCACCCATTTATATAAGCTGACTAGCAATGACTCCAGAATAGCCCCGAGATATCCTGACGGCGTGTCATCGCTATGTTGTGCGATTTATTCATTCTTCATTCTCGTTCGGCAATAGCGAGAGTATCGGAACTTCGTCTTGAGTCATCCTCCAAGTCTGCAGCGAATTCTAAGCTGAATTCTCTCTTTCAATTTGCAGAATATAGATAATGGTCACGTTACCGCCAAATCTGGCGCACCACATCGCCCATCTGAAGGAACTCGCTCAACTCGCCATTCTTTCAAGCAAAATCACCAAGCTCCCTGCTTCCTAGAAAAGGACCGCCATTACCAAACATCTAATTGAAATCACTAGATAACCATGGGCCGTCTCCGAACCTTTATTTTGGCCCTTCTCATCGCTGGGGTATTTGTCCCCGTTCTTGCGGCCATAAGTAACCAATCAAGCCCCACGCGGGCGATTTTTAAAAGCAAATACTCCAAGGCACACTCGTTAGGTGATGATTACACCTTCGACCCACGGGATGGATGGGAGGCGGTGAACACAACGGATCTGCCGTACAAGTATCGTCACAAGAAATCCCACAGCAACGAAAAGAGGTCCGAGAAGCGCTCAGGCAGGGTCAGCGGCCTTGTATCTGGTCTGACGTCAAAGATAAAGGGCTTGATAGCGATTGGGGATCCAGTCCCGGTCACTATTACTTGGTAGGTGAAGCTTGAGGAAATCATAAATAACCTGACCGTGCGGAAAAGGTATACCGGGCATGACCTGAAGAATCCCAGCTGTTGGGCGAATAGCGATTGGGCCCCGACAGTGTGTTCTCAGTCCTCGATGTGCGACGTGTTCGCTCACATATTTAACAGGACGAGTCGTTTGCTTGTGCCATGACTCTGAAAGGATGGACTAAAAAGCCTAAATGTTTCCGTTTCTTGCAATGTATGCGCCCATGTTTGTCCTCGGGGCTTCCCTGGCTGAGTTAACATTCTAGTGTGCAATGGCCCCAAGAAATGTGTCTTCGTGCGCGTCGTTGATACATGTGCGGGCTGTGCCCGTGGATCTAGGCATGTTGATCTCACGCGTGCGGCCTTTGGACAACTGGCGAACTATGATGAGGGCACCCTTACAGTACAGATGAGGGCTGCGACCGAGCCAGATGGATGGTAGGTGTCATTCCAAGACAGGTTTGTTGCACTCACACTTATAATTTAATAGGTATGAAGACCTTTGGGGTCCGAAAGTGGAAGGGAAACATTAAATTTTGATCGAATACAAAGATTCTGCCCCTAGACGGATTGGATTAGATTTGTACAAAGAACGAGAGCATTGTTTGAGATACCGTTTACGCTTTGAGGGTCACTCTCTTCCGCTTCCGTCCCTCAGCTATTTTCTCTCGTATTTTTTCTTCGTCAAAACCTTCTTCCTCATAGAATTGAGCCGTCCGGTCAAGCTCGTGACGCTGACGTATATATCGCAGGGCTGCTAGGTTATATCCGATCATGTCTTTTTGTCGCTGTAGGGCTGCACGCAAGTTTTTGCGAAGTGGGATGAGTGAAGTACGCATAATGCGGTTGGCAACAATTTGGTGGTGATGCGTTTTGAGAAGGAAAAACATAATGCGCGACACCAGTGGTATATTCCATCCCTATCAATGTCAGCTATGATGTTGCGTAGGCGACAATTGAAACATACCTGCAATGCCCACAAATTTAGATACTGCATCAAAGACACCACCTTCCCGAATGGAAGGACCAGCAGCGCGTCTTGCAAAGCCGTGCTTTGAACCTGCTGCACCACTCTTAAAACGTATGCCTCTGGCTCTATATCATATGCAGCGAGGATTGGATTCCGCGGGGGCGGCTGCAGTCTCATAGCATCGTCGTCCGCGAGCTTAGCCATAGCCTCGTGATACTCTCTGAATTGTTCTCGTTCCACGTCTGCCAGGTCAAGGGCCTCCATAATGCGTTCACCGGCCATGAGTGTTTCTGTAGTCTGTTTACTGACGCCGGTTACTTCAGCTTCGTTCGTGACATTTGCTGGACCGCCCTCGACACCGCTTCCTATCGGTGCATCGGTGCGGTTGAGAGAGTCGGCAATACCGTTCTCGTATATTCGCTCTAGCTCCCGCTCCCGCTCTTCCTCTAGGAATAGCTAAAACAATCAATGGTGATTTAGGGTGAGTAGTATGGGGCCGTCTGAATATGTGCGTACTGGTTCATCAAGTTTTTCCCAAATTCGGATCGACTTGTCATGCGATCCAGTCACAACAAACTTGCCGTGGTGACTGAGGGCTAGTGCCCAGATTTCCCCATGGTGGCCATCAAGTTTCTGGATGTTTTCAAACTTATCGCCATCCCAATACTTCAGCATTTTATCTTTGCTGACGGTCCAAAAGTAGTGGGACCCCTTCTCAAACGCCACTTGCATCACACTCTCTTCGTGCGCAAATATTGATTTGTGACAATCACCGAAGTCTAGCCCCCAAATCTTGACATTTTTATCCGCGGAGCAGGTAACGATTAATTTTGAATCATCTGAAATATCCATTGATAGAACAGGAAGCTATGGATAACCGTTATTTGTGAGCGGTGGAGTTATTATGGAACGCCTACAAACCTTGTGCCCATACAAGGAGAGGAAAAATTTGAGGGAATCTTGGTAGAAGACCTTGACGGTCGAATCGAGCAGAGCCACAGCAATGAATTTCGCGTCTGGGCTATATCTGACAGAGAGAACATCATCCGTCATTTTGAGCGTACGGATGTGCACCAGTGAGAGTATCTTCCCACTTTGCGACTGTCGTGATTCCTCGTTAAAAATCTCAGGCAGGTGACGTTCAAAGAAGCACACCTTTTCGCCAGACGCAGCTCTAAATTCGAATTCCCAAAATTTAACATCCTTGTCGGCGCTACCACTCACGAGCGCTTTTTCATCAGCTCTAACGTGTAGCGACCAGACGGTGCTGGTATGTGCCTTGACGGTGTCGATCAAAGCTGATGATGGAATATCATATATCAAGATATCTCCGGTTTTCGTTCCAACAGCCACCTAATTGTGGATCAGCGACTGCTAAGATAGACATGGGGATGGTTGTACATGTCGATCCCCTGGCAAGAATGTGCTGCATATGGCATATCCACAATCCATTGTGCGAATACACGCATTCGTCCTCATATTCCAGATTTTTAAGGAGTCTAGATATTCAGATGGCTGAGAGAATCGTTCAAACGCGACTTGCCAAACACATACCATTGGATGCAGATGCTAATATTTGGTCGTCTGAACTTAAGCAAAGGGTTCGCACATCAGTCCGATGACCAGGTAGGTCAACCGCGTACACCCTTGTCGCCTCTGGAAGGTCCTCTTTCGACATGTTTGGTTGTGGGATACTATATACTTCTAATGCATTCGTTGCAAGCGCCACAAAGAGCTAAAACAGCGTATGAGGTATATTCAGTCGGCAAGCTCATTTAACATACCTGCATCCCCCCCTTGGGCCGAGCATCATCTGCACCAAAATCAAAAGATCTTATCTTCCCGCTGGCTCGAACAACTAGATGGGGGGTGAAAAGATCAACGAGCTGAATTTCTGGCTCGTCTGAAATCGCCTCGGCACTGTCTGATTTTTTTCCTTTCGCTTGTTCTTGCTTCTCCTTTGCACGCTTTCTCCGCCTTGCCTGCTTCTTGTGAACTTCCTCCTCGCTTCGAATGCGAAATATTTCGACGGATCGATCATGGGATTGCACAGCTAAGTAAGGTTGTGTTGGATGAAAGGAAATATGGGAAACACGATGGCGGGATGATAAAGGAAGCGTTGACATTGGATGGATCATTTTTGCAACCTGCGATGGCGAATTAGCCGAGGATTTTGGAATAATCACGGAATGTACCTCTCCGGTCTCTGTCTCTTTAAGACCCTCTGCTAGGGCTTTACGGTCAATGCTCCATGCCTTCATCTCTCCCTCTCCGCTGCCCGTAAAAAGCAAGTCCCCATCTGCATCAATATCCATAGACCATATTTCCGATCGGTGCGCAACAATAGTTTGTACGCAATGCTGCGTCGATAGATCCCAGAGCTTTAGGAACGTATCTTTGCTAGCTGTGATCAAGAGGCCTGGCGCAGAAGTGGTCGAAGACGACGGTTGCTCATCTGACAAAGCAATGAAGTGCATGGCAGTTATTTGATCGCGATGCCCGCGGAGACTAGACAACATGAGGAGAGTGAGGAGTAGTTGATGAAGTCGACATACCGATAAAGGCCAGACTCGGCTACCACGTCCCACACAATTAAATCGGTATCTTGGGACCCAGAGGCAAGACGCGTGCCTCTCCCATCGAAAGCGAGAGCTGTGATGGCCTTTTTGTGGCCATTGAATGTAGATATCACAGAGCCTGCGGATGCATCCCAGAGGCGGATTGACCCATCGGCGTAACCTACAGCAAAAACATTCCGTTGCGGGGATTGCAAGATGAAGGTGACCTCTGCTCTGTGACCCGTCTCGTGCCACATCGCAAGCTACGCCAGTATTTAGATGCAGCGTTTGTAATGCGGTCATGCGACGTACCATCTGACCCTTCTTTACATCCCATACGAGCACATCTTCAAGTGCTGGGACATATGCCAATTTCCCATCGTAAACAGAGTTGGACGACGAACTACAGATGACTCCAAATGCCTAGAATCGATGAAAAATGCAGCCACATCACTTAACTTTGAACACACCTCTGTCGGCCCATGCTTGAGGTAACTCTGGACCATCCTCGTTACAGAGAACGCGATTGGTTACCAAACAGAAAAGTTTTGACTGAGTCACGTGTCGATAATATATGTCGAGATCTAAGCCCGATGCGAACCGGGTAAATGGCGGACTCCTGCCCGCGTGCACACAGTCAATGTGAGTTCAGAAATCACTTCATAAGCATCTTACCCGAGGACCGTTCCCAGGTTTTCATCGATTTCCAGGACCATGATGTTGTTTCCATCCAGTCCAGAAGCTGCCACTCGTTTCCTAACGTTCGTGAACGCATCACCGACACCATTTCATGCAGTTCACAACGCCGCCCAACGTCTAGAAAAGGCAGGGTTCGCGAAGGTTTGTCTGAAATACAAAGAAAGGCATACGGCGTGATAATTTGAATGGCGTAGATCAGGGAACAAGACGAGTGGGAGAAGCAAGTGCAGCCAGGCGGCAAATATTATTTCACGAGGTGCACCTTATCTGGTGCATCACATCTATACAGTATTCACTTTGCATTTAGGAACCAGGCTGCACTCATAGCATTTACACTTCCACCGAAATGGACTCATGGTGCTGGTGTCAGCATTGTTGCTACCCATGTCGACAGTCCTAATCTCAAAGTATGTCCTCCGGTTCCGACCAGCTCCTATCTTATCCCACAGCGTTATGCTAGGTTCGGCCCATTTCAAAACGCTCCAAATCGGCATACTTGCAAGTTGGTGTAGAAACCTATGGTGGTGGTATATGGCACTCTTGGCTTGATCGCGACCTTTCTGTGGCCGGAAGGGTTGTAATCGCTGATAAATTGGGAGGGTTTAAATCCAGGCTCATTAAAGTCGAACGACCTATTTTGCGCATTCCTACACTTGCGATCCACCGTGAGTAAACAACTTTATACGTTGAAAAATCCCTGTGCCACATATCTCTTTAACCAGTGGATCGCAATGTCAACGAAAGCTTCAAATTCAACCAAGAAACCGAATTTGTTCCTATCCTGGGCTTGATGGAAAATTGGATGAACGCTGTCAAGAAATCAGACTCTAACGACAAAGACGAAGACAAAGACGAAGACAAAGGCTCCGTGAGGAGCACCCAAGCCGCGTCAAGTATACAGGAGAATCACCACCCGGCACTCCTGTCGTTATTGGCAGGGGAGTTGTCGATTGTGCCCGAGGAGATCCACGATTTTGAACTGTATGTCTTGTGGACAGTATGAACTATGCCTCAATGTGCTTTTATAGGTCACTTTATGACACCCAGCCTGCAACATTGGGGGGCATTGACAACGAGTTCATCTTTAGCCCAAGGATGGATAATCTCGTCTCATCGTGGGTGTTCAGTGTACCTGCGGGTCGTTTTCTCATACGTGTTACCTAGTTTCTGTGCCGTTGAAGCCATTTCCCACTATGCAACCGCGGAGGCCTTCCCTACCCTGGAAGGAAATGTTAATTGCATTGCCCTTTTCAATCATGAAGAAATCGGCAGCGTTTCGACGTCAGGTGCAGAGTCAAACCTCATACCATCCCTCCTGAGCCGGCTTTCGCCTTCTCCAACTGCACTTGCACAGTCTATATCTCGCTCCTTCTTAATTTCAGCGGACATGGGACATGCCCTTCACCCCAATTATACCACAAAACATGAGGGCAAGCACAAACCGATCATGAACGGGGGTATCGTGATCAAAACCAATGCGAAACAGCGATATGCAAGCGATGCCATCACCTCGTTCATCGTCAAACAACTCGTCGAGCGCAAAGGAGGCAGAGTACAGGAGTTTGAGGTCCGCAACGATATGTAAGCCAGTTCCAAGATGTTGCATGCAAATTTGACCAACATTCATGCAATAGGCGTTGTGGTTCCACTGTGGGCCCGATGCTATCCAAAATTGGTGTACGCACAGTCGATGTTGGAAATGCGATGCTGTCTATGCACTCAATCCGCGAGACTGCTGGCTCACACGATGTTCAGAATGCGATCGATTTGTTTACCTCGTTCTTTGAAGGCTTCGCTGCGCTCGACAAGCAATTATCAGTTGATTAGTCCATATATACCTCCTTCCGGATGCACATCTAGGAATACATGCATTGTCTCAAAGATCGTTTTTAATCGCGAGGGCCTCTGGCTGCATATTATGGTATACCCATTCAGCAAATGGTAAGGTACGGATTCAAAAATGATAGTCCCAATTTTGATGCTCCGATTTGCGAAGCGCTAATCATCGTTTTGCAGAAGGCTCAGATGCCGATCGAGGCCCTGATAGGACATTGCGTTTCTTGGCGGTACGTGCGTAGTGAGCAAGCACCCATTCTCGCTCGGCCTCGCTCTGCTCGAGTGTTCCCTGCCGGATTTCATAGGCTGCAAAAAGATATCAGGAAAGTGAAAGGGGAAAGGAACAAATCAGGGCAGCATACGTTTCATCTCGATTCGGGGGCCAACCTCCGCCAACTCTACCTGCCGCCCCGTTTTTACGAAAACATGATGTCTGGGACTTTTAGTGAGTCCCAAAACATCCCAGGCGAAATTGCATAAAATACCTGAACGAAATGAAATCATCCTTATTTGCAAAAGTCATCACACGCTTGCTATCTTCTTTCGGCACGGGGAAGAGGAACTTTAATACATCCCGAACGCGTTCCCCTAGTTTTGAGCTGAAATTTTCGAATATGAGATGTGGATATTGTTCGGACACCGTCGAGTTCTTGTAAGACCCAATATCGTGGCGAAGAGCTACGTTACTCAGTGTGAAATAGACAGTTGGGCCATGTGGGAAATGAGAAACAATCATCGCGTCTTGAGATATTGACAATAAATGAAACTCTTGACAAAGCGCATAAAACGGCGACCAACCTGGTTTACCACGATGTTCATGCAGAACTATAAGGTCTGTTACATCATTCGCCCTGCACGCTTCAGCCAGCTCTCTGACAACGTAGTTTCCGCGGTTGATGCGATGCGAATTCGGGAAAACCAACCTCATTTCCTATTGAGCGACGTTCAATGAGCCTATGCGTGCAACAGACATTCAGCATTCAGGGTTCACCTTGGTGAATTGTAATAGTTTAGAACTGGGATCGCGAGATGTGGTTATGACAATCTTGGGATCTTGCACTCCAGCACGGGAGTATTCATTGTCGATATGTGATGTTGGATCTGAAATATATCGTAAACACCCAAGAACACGGTGAATTATATCATGAAAATTTCACCAGCCTGAGCCTCGTCAAATGCCAGATCCTTCCCCAGATTTTTTGCGTCTTTCTTCAATTCCGTCGGTAGCCGTTTCCCGCTAGCTAGTGCATCTTTTAACTGCTGCTTCCTTTCATAGGTCTGCCTTTCTTGCGCCTCCAAGGACTTTTCATACACATATTGCCTCCGCTCACGGGTTTGACGCCTTATCTATTAGCAATGAGCATGCAAGGAATGGTGAAGAGGTCAAGGCCGCACCATCCTTCGAAGAAATAGTAATACAACGCCGATTCAAAATTTGGATCTTGTCACACATTGATGAACATAATGGGTGTGACCGATACAAGTAATTAATATAAGGTAAATAAGATTTTCTTGGATTCTACAATCCCCACTCCAGCGATACAACTCAAAAGCAGTTCCCTGATCGGCGAGTAATCCCAGTGCGGGGAATCCTAAAATATCAGCTGAATGATACGATACCTGTTAGGGAAGCCACACCGACACACCTGGATAGGAACTTCAATATTGCCGTATCGCGACCTGTATGCAATAAATACATCATCCAGGTCGCCCGGACTGAGCTCAGGCAGTTCAATTTCTGGCGGCATTTTTGAGAAATGACGATGCAACACTGTAGAAAAAGCATCTAATACCGACCTATCTCATCACCTTCGGACACTGGACCTTCTACTGAATGTGACGGATTTGAAAAGCACGCATATCGGTTTTTCTCCAGAAGCGCAACACAGGCTTCCAGTGGATACCAACGATAGGTCTCCTGTTAGCTGTTTTAGCTTGTGGTTAATCCCCTACTAGTTTGACGCACAGGATCGGCCAAATACGATGGCGAGTAGTCACCCTTATATTTCATTTTTTGACAGCTATGGATGTAGAAACCTATCGAGCGGACTCCGTGAGCTACAAAGCAGCCGTCAAGTGGCAGGCTTACCCATGTAGAGTGAAGACATATTAGGCCCTCTAGCCTCTCGTATTTCTTGAACAAGAGATGCCTCGCGTAAAGCACTCAACTGTAAAACATAGACTGTCTCCGTGATATCATAAACAACCTACCAAAA
>JASFDG010000028.1:85179-97196 GCA_036937095.1 Phaeolepiota aurea
AACAAGAGATGCCTCGCGTAAAGCACTCAACTGTAAAACATAGACTGTCTCCGTGATATCATAAACAACCTACCAAAAGCACTCACCTTGCCAAGAGAATATTGTTCATAACCTGTATCATACATAAAATACACGCTTGAGACGCAAGATGGAAGGATGTCGATCACCCCCATTGCAATTAGCTTTCCGTCCAACCGATAGAGCTGATGGTAAGATCCATATGAGAGGGGAAGATGATCTGGCGGGGGAGAGCTATAAGGGATTTCCTCGGACTAGATCACTTCAGTTGTCCTCCTACTGACATCAGTGTCGCGGGAGCTTACAACTAATGGAGACTGAACGAGAAAACTTTTGAACGCAAGAGGGTCATTCCTCCGGTCGTGGTGGATTTCAGTCTGGTACTGCTGGTATAAAGCAAACTTTTCTGCTGTATAGGAGGAGGGTTCGAGTGTTACCTGGACTGGCCATCAACTAACGTCTTACGGCTGCGCCTTACGAACCTCAAATTGGTGTGCGAAATGCATCTTCGGATGGAACGAAAATTCGGACCCATGGATTGAGGGTATGAGTGAGAATGTAGAGGCTCCTTTCGATTTCGCACTACGAGTGTCACAAGGAACTTATAAGACGCGTATTGGAGTGTTCACTGTAGCGTTGACAGACCTTCGACCATCAACCTGCATGTGCTCGGAATCATTCCCTTGTAGGATAAAGCGATTCCAGCTTGGGCCTATGAGTTCAAAGTATTGGAGACGATGGGACCTTATCTACCGATTGACCAGCTTTCGCTGGCTCCTTGACGGTCTGAAAGCAATGGCATCTAGTCTGTTCAATAATAGTCAGTTTTCATGCCCATATTCTGGATGTAACGTAATCCAGCCCGACTCGCTTGATAGTGTACTGGGGACAGCACGACCGAAGTAAGTCAGGTTTGTAACAATAGTCACCTGCAGTGAAGATACCCGGCATCAGTGACAATATGCATTGTGTAGTAGCTGAACCCATCCACCCGATCTTCGCCATCCACGGTCTATCATTCCTTGATAAGTCTAAACATCATTATTCTATCAGCAAGCACAGCCGTTGTCTGGGGTTCGGACGCACTTCGCATGTGAGGGTCTTGGCATGCAGGCTGGCTGACTGATAGCTGGTCGCCTGTGTACTTCGACCTCCAGGAGGTCCACAGTAGCCACAGGTGGAGGCGTTATAACCACCAGGGGTGCCGCTCGACCGATGCGTCTCCATCTTAATCAGCTGCAGTTGGCTGACACGAAGGGGAAGATGAACTGGGAGACAGAGTGACTACAGATTCGGTGTGCACCACACCCTGTTTGTTGTGATTTACAATGGCCTTATAAGTTGAATACATCTTTGAACACGAGGCAGAAATATCCTAATTCTAGCAACTTTTGCCATTAATTCCCTTTGGTCGCTTCCAGGTTATATTGGACATTTTTTCGATACTTTGTGGCTAAATCAGCCGCAGTTTTCACTGATGCGTTTGCATGTAATATTTCCTAGCAGCGTCATAGCGTGCATAAGATTATTGATTCTGACGCGTATCAGGTGTGGACTGGTATTCACTTACCAATATACATCGATTAAGCTCCAAGATCGTTTCGGTGCATTTTGACTATACCAGGTAACGAGGTAAGCGCACGCTATGCCTTTCCCAAGCAAATACGTACACTATTTTTCAAGATGCGTTCGAGGAGCACCGCTTGTCTTTCTGCGTGAGGGTTTTCCATCGGGCAAGGGTTAGAGTAAGTATCATGTCACAACAACAACGCGACTTGTCACGCGCATTTCTACAGCAAACCACACTCAGAAAGGATATGTATGAACAATGCATGTGGCTAATAAATATTGCAATGATGATGAAACAACGCCGGCGGGGAGGTCTGCAGCTGGAAGAGATTAGCCCCAGCCATCCCATCGACCAAACTTCCGGTACTCCTCCAAAATACATCTCCGACTCTCCTTCCTTTCCTTGTCGTCTTCTCTCTCCTTGCCCTTCCCTTTCTCAGATTTTCCAGCTATTGAGGAACTTCCACCCCTCAGGTGTGATATGGGGGCGGCTTTAGGGGGTGATCCCGATGCAGACCCTCGCGATGGTGAAGGAGATGATGCATCGTTTGTGCTTCTTGACCTTGGTAATGATAACCGATACCATCCACCAGCGAAGGTGAGGGCAATGAGTTGGAACTCGGGAAGCTTGCTCGTCAGGTCATCAGTGGAAACGTCGACCCACCCAACAACACACCGCTCTTCGTCAGGAACGTCTAGGTCCGGTGATCTTGATGTAGAAGTCAAAGAAATATGTGAGGATTGTACTGGTATTCGATACTGAGCATAAGACCACTCAGACTCAAAGTATTTGGGAAGGGGTAAGAAAGGGGTGAGTGGCGAAAAGGTAGATTGACGGTTCCTGATAAGCAAATGTTAGATCCGAAAGTCGCATCGGAATTAGAGACATACGAGGCCCCAGAGACTGCAAGTGTGAAAATATGCACCGTGCCTTTGTCAGACCAGACACAGAGCTCACGCTCATCGGGCCGGAATGCGACACCATAGATCTCTGCCTTATCTGTGCCCCTTCGGAATTCTCGTACAAGCTTTCCAGTTAATGAATCCCACACCCTCACAAGGGTGCCCCGAGCTGAGGTGGTTGCCAGCAGCCGACCCGATGGAGGTAATGATAGTGTTGTCAGTGCTGTCATGTGCGCTGCGATAATGGATACAGGATGTTTACTAGGTGGGGGTGGGGGTTTCGAGGGTGGTAACGAAGACGGAGGCCCTCTCGACACGGGTACCGGGCAAGGTGGGAGGTGTACGAGCTGAACATGCCCCATTTGGCGACCAGCTATAGCCAGCAGTGTAGCATGAGGAGCGGTTGCCATTGCCAATAAACCTAAGATTGGATGTATCTTTTCAGAGTTCAAAGGTGGTGATATACGTGGGCAAGGAATGTGCCTACCTTGGGGGTTATCGCATGTGTCCCACTCACCGTGCCTCGTGATCTGTTCGCCGACTTCAAACAGGACAACCCGTCGTCGGAGGGACACGGCTAGCCACCCCCTCCTACAAGCAAGTCCTCTGACTTTCTCTCTGAATTCGAGCTCTGCGATTTCTTTGCCAAGCGCATCGTCCCATACAATCACTTTGTTCGGTGGATAAAGTGGACTCCGGCCACCGCCCAGGAGAAAAAGAAGATTCGTGGCATGGAGAGGGACGACAGCGGCCAGGGTGCCCCCAGTCAACTCTATTTCGCATGTCAGATCATGTCCTCCTGATCTTGGAAAGACCAGATGATACCGCGTTTCCTGATGAGCTTCAATGGCCGTGCCTGATAGACGGCGAAACCAGCTGGTGTTGAGGTGGTGAATATCTTACAATCTGGGTCAAAGCGGGCATCTAGGATATGAACAGGATTAGTGGCGGTGATGGAGTGCCGGGCAAGATTCATGGAGGGTGGTAAGTTGGATAATCCAACAAAGGTGTGGTGTGGGGGAAGACGTCCCAAAATGGAATTGTGACGCACCTCGGACTCTAGTCCACGGTCCCGAAGTCCCACTTTTGACAAAACACAACTCATAAACGGTAAATATGGGGATAGATTGAAAGCTAGTAAGGCCTGGTAACAACACGACCTAACATTTACAGCAACCTGGTAAGAGCCAAATTATAGATTCTCATCTCCTCGTCTGACCGCTAAGTGTGACTGTGTTGGCTGATAATGGTGTGCCAGATATTAAGCCAGGACGGGGAGGCGTGCATGTGTTGGTTGATCCTGTTTGCAGCCGAGGTGGGGTATTATTTACGATATTGGTAGGGTTCCAAGTCTTGGGTGGGCGCAGGTCAACATGGGCAAGCTGCTGACGAGCAGCTTTGAACTCAAGTTCTTCAGCCTGGAATTGCGCCACAACAGCTGCTCTGGCTTCTGCTTGTCTTTGCAGCTCTGCCTCAGATTCATCTGAGAGATAGTCAGTAAACCCTCCATCTGATGTTACTGTGCTATCTGTGATAGATCCAAGCCCATCGCTGCTCCCGCTACTGCTGGAAGCACTTGAGGGTGGATCATCATCCCTGTCAGTCGTTCGTGGGGTGACAAAGGACAATGGGCGCAGAGCAGCGCGGGATGCCGGGGACACGATCGGCGAAGAGGCAGCTACGGATGGGGGTGGAACACTGGAGTTGGACGTTGATGCTCGACGGCGCAGAGGGACTTTAGCATCTGGTGACCGACCATCACCTTCTACAGTTGATGCTGAAGTCGATGGCAAAGTAGGACTGCCCGTGGGGCGCCGCGCATTCGATACCCGTCTAGGAGTGATCGTATTTGAATTTTCTAAATCCACATGTTTGCGACTGGGGGAAGAATGGGCTGAATAGATGCCCTCGTTCCGTTTAAGGGGATCAGTTACTGTCTGACGACGCTGAAGGATATGTTGGTCAAGCGATAGTGAAGTGGGCATTGAAGATGAGATGGGATTTCCACCTGAGACCCGAGATAGGTGTTCGCCGAGCGGCGAATGCGATTGCTTCGGGCTTTCGCTTTGCTTTCCCCTTCCACCAATCGCCATATTGGCAGTCCTTCCTGATAAGCTATTCGATCTAGTCGAGGGACTAGAGTGGCTAGCTTTACGTTCAAATGAAGGGTATATTGGCTTGCCGCCAGTGAAATTCCGAGTGCCAGGTGTGGGGGTTATGGGGTGTCCCCTGATGGATCGTTCCAGCATTGCTTGGATATCGGTTGGGACGGGAATCCCATAAACAATACCGACAGATGTCCAATCTGCCGCTGGGATTAAACGATTCTCTTTCGGGGAGGGTGGTCGACAGCATCCAGGCCAACCCGGATTGTTCATCCCAGCTTTGGGTGGTGGTGGATTCGTGCGGGCCCACTATGAAATCCTCAGCCGACTGTCACCAATCTTAAGGATAAATGAATTCCTACCTTGCAATACCCACAGCCGCTGAATGATTCCACTACAAAATGACGTTCGCGCTGCTTTTAGATATGGAGCAATAGTATTCTTCCAGGCCATTACCTTCTGCATTCTTCATGTAGGATATGTCGGTTCGAGGATGTAACGCTCGGTTCCGACATATTTCCCTAGAATGAGGACATCTGTGTATGTAGCGTGTTCAGCGGGCGCTTGACGACGAGCACAACGAGGACGAGCCTTGGATGGGGGAAAACCTGACACATAGGGCATGCGCGTACAGTCTTGTCGTCCGGATCGTATGGATAACACATAATGGGTGGTCGAAGGAGGGCAGGAGGAGGTGCTGGGGGTAGGATGATGCCGCGCACTTTAAACGTGGAGAAACGGGGAATCCGAAAAGGGGGGTATAGATGTATTTGTACTTGAGAAAGAACTTTACGCAGAAGGCATGACTGGCATGTGGTTTCCTGGCTGTGTCGCTGATGGGTCGGTCAAGACGCGCTATGACTCTGCCAGACGACTGGGAGGAGGCGACATGAAGACAGAGGGTGTCTGCGCCTGATCCAAGTAACAACAAACCAACCAGAACGGCATGGTTTGGATGGTCCTCATGTTCGCCAGGGCAGGAATGTCTATATTGGGTTCGGGAACGGACGAATTGGTTCATTCTTTTGTCGCAGATAGTATCCAAAAGAGATGGGCGTCTGCGGAGATATGGACAGATAAGGATATGTTATCGATTGCTATGATCAGACAACTGATTCAACTCTGGGTGTCAAAGCTGTAGACCCCCCCAATTTGCATACATATGGTCCCCTCGGTCCAGGTACCACAGCTCAAGGACATTATCGAATACACACACGCTCGTTCTTGCCAAGGCCAACGCTGACCTAAATTCGTATCTTGCACTTCACCTCGGCTGTGCTCACTTTTCTGCTTCTTACGGTCATGGGCAAATCACAAAGCAAGCTCTCGCCTGAGCAACTTACCGACCTCCAGAAGAATACTTACTGTAAGCTCTTGCTTAATCATGCATGTTCGCATTCTTGACTCGTCGCCACAGTTGATAAGAAGGAGCTCCAACAATGGTACAACTCTATGATCACACAACTCAAGTGAACCCTAGCTCATAATACCCAGGTATAAAGGCTTCAGAAAAGACTGTCCATCAGGGCATCTTGACAAGGCCGAGTTCAGCCGGATATACAAACAATTCTTCCCCTTTGGTGATCCAAACGAGTTCGCGGATTATGTGTTCAACGTGTTCGATGAGAATAAAAATGGCACCATCGATTTCAAGGAGTTCATCTGTGCCCTAAGCGTAACGAGCCGAGGAAGACTAGATGAAAAGCTTAAATGTATGCCAATGCGGTCAGCTTAGCTGCGGACGTGCTGATGCATCACATTCTAGGGGCGTTTCAACTCTACGATATTGATAAAGATGGTACCATCACCTACGATGAGATGCTGCAAATTGTCCAGTCAATCTACAAGATGACGGGTCAGATGGTGAAACTTCCTGCAGATGAAGACACTCCAGAAAAGGTTCGAGCGAATCTCTTCAATCAGCATGATCCTACGCCCTTACTCTGCCTCAGCGGGTGGACAAGATATTCAGGAACATGGACAGAGATAAAGACGCTAAATTGACGTATGAGGAATTCGTAGAAGGGAGCAAGCAGGATCCAACGATCGTGCAGGTAAGATATATATATCTCATATGGGGGACTTATGAGTGAACGTCGTCCCAGGCACTGTCATTGTATGACGGTTTGGTGTAGGTCCACGTTTGAAATATGGTTTGTTTTATTGTGAGTCACCCTGAACCACGAGTCGTACCGATGTTGACCCAACAGAAGTCTATACCTTAAATTTGCTTCGGTCTTCTTTGCGTTAATCGCCTTTGGGCAAGTAGGTGTGCTGGCCTGCTAATATTGTGAGGTGTTTACGGGTGAAATTGCACCAAGTTGTTATTGGTGATAGTATCTTCCCCTACGCCTATCAAGCCGGTGGTAGTTTACCGTATTTTCGTAGCACTCTATCTTCTACATCTTTACCAATCCAAGAGTAAAGCCCCTCTGCGAACTCGAGGTTGTCCCTTTCCGCTTTGAAAAGCTTACTGTAATCCTGTGGTCCTGCTACAACGCCTGCGCCTGTAAAAGGAGAAGCAGTCATATCACGCGAGGAGTCCGCAGCTTCACAAAGTTAATGATAAAATTGAACCGGCCGAAATGAAGATAACTCACCATTCTCGCCTCCGAGGATGAGGCGATAAAGACCGTTCAGTCCGAAAAAGTTCAAGAAATACCATGAAAGCGAGGACACCCATCGGACATCCATATCCGGGGTCTCTATTCCGCGCTGAAGCATGGATTTGAACCCAAGGGTAAGTGGGAAAGGAAGTTTGACTATTATGTAGACTGTTAGTTTGGTTTGGAGTGGAATGGGGCAGGTTTCGCACTGAGGACAAAGCCCTGGAAGAAAAAGTTGATCCAGCCCATAATGATCATTTGCGGCACCATCATGACCATTTGTGTCTTCATACCAGACATCATTCCGTCCATGGCAGCGGGATCCGTAAGAGGGTTTGGGGTAGCCGATGGTGTGTCACCTTTGGGCGGACCATCTTTTAGGTACGTGCCCTTTTCGAAGGCTTCCAATAGGTAGTGTGAGATAGACGTGTAGTATTGAGGGGGAATCGGCGAGAATGCCGACGTCGTTCGAAGGATCTGGGAACGAGCTAATGCTCGTCTAAGGACTTAATGTTAGTC
The DNA here is from genome assembly GCA_036937095.1 of Phaeolepiota aurea. NCBI lineage: Eukaryota > Fungi > Basidiomycota > Agaricomycetes > Agaricales > Squamanitaceae > Phaeolepiota > Phaeolepiota aurea. The sequence continues at coordinate 92,900 of JASFDG010000028.1, forward strand.
CAAGGCTGGTGAAAATTTGGCAGTGGGCACAGACTGTTCACGAACAGCTGCGCGGGGCAGCTTTTTTGGCGTGGATTGCAGGAGGAGGACTACATAATGTCGTAGAATCCCGACCAGAATCTGTGCATGATAAGGAGCCGCTATTAGTCAAAGGCTGGGGAGCCACGTACCATGACCAAAGTGATTGGGAATAGGACCCAGTCCCGTATCTGGGGGTCAAGATACAGCGATACCCTGGATATCATCTATGAGCACACTGTTCGTAACATACAGCCCGTCGACGCGGCTTACGCTACAGGAGACATAATTAGAGGGTTTGAAGGAGACGAAGGCGCGGCTTGCCTTTTGGGGAAGTTTAACAATCATTGACACCGCCACACAGCTACTGAGGCACTCAGCCCAAATCACGCATTCTCTTCTCCCATCGTTATTCTGCGCAACATCCCTGGTGGACCTTATCTTGTAATTACGCTATTATGGATACCTCCCCGACTGCTTTGTTCGACTCATATGAGCAGGACTTTCAACAGTTCATTCAGACCATCCGGGAGAAGCTGGAGGGCTCTGGTAAAGATGAACAAGGAGGCACGTAAATGTACTGCTTTCCAAACGGTCGCTCTACTAACACCTACACCCGACATCAGAGCACCGCAAGGCTGGCTTAAGACGAGTAGAACTGGAGTTGGACGAGGCGGATGAAATGGCAAGGATTCGTCATTCATCACCCAGCTTGGCTTCTCTTAATTCGCATTCCTCCCCTGCCTGCAGGTTTCGCAAATGGAAATTGAAATACAGGGTATACCTCAATCCGTACGCGCACACTACAACACTCGGTTACGCTCAGCCAAAACGGATCTTACGAAATTCAAGAAACTGGCGAGTGATGTCCGCAGCCAGCTTGCCCGCTCAGATCTCCTGTCGTCTGCATCACCTCAACAGGGTGCATACAGCTCGGATGACCCTTATGGGCCGACAAGCGACAGGACACGATTACTCGCTGGCACATCGCTTCTCGAAGATGGCACAAAGCGGCTCCAAGAATCACATAGGATTGCCCTCGAGACCGAAGACCAGGGCGCGGATATTCTGGTGAATTTACGCACCCAGCGAGAGCAGATTGAGAATTCACGGAATACGGTACGCCGTTTTCGGATATTATTCCATAGTCCATTCTCAACCAAGTACCTCACAAGCTACAACGAGCTGACCTGGCTATTGATCGTGCCTCTGGCACGCTTAAGAAGATGATTAGACGGTATGTGTACACCTTCGTTGTTGCTCAAGTATGGTGAATATCATACAACAGATTTATCTGACTCCGTCACTTTTCAGGATGTATCAACAACGAGTGGTAACTGGAGGGATCATCATCGTTCTTGTGATACTGATTGCTATCATTATTTGGCAAAAACTCAGTTGAAGTCCGCATTTGTATTTGAGGCTTTTATTCTCGGTCTAGACTTGCTCCTGGATTAATGTAATCTTATAATCCAAGTGATGGTTTGGATATATCTAAGAATTGTTGTAATTATCAGATGTTATACACAGCACCTGGCGGTTACTTGAACGATAGAATAGATACGTAGAAAGTTTTATGCAACAAGCGGCTCAAGCCAAAGATGAGGAATTATAGCACACGAGGATGACCTCCACCGTAGCGCCCACTTTCTTCATCGTAACCCCGAGGCATACCAGGGTTGCTAGTATATCCGCTATACGGATTTGGAGGAGGATGGGGGGCGGGCGAATTTGCATAAGTATCGTAGTTTGGTGCGTTTGCATAGTCTGGAGCATCGTCGTCATAGGCCAACCCACTCGATGGTTGCAGTGTTCTTGGTGTTGGTGGCGGTTGCTGACTAGAGGCGTTGAAATGGCCTTGATAAGGCTGTCCATGCGGGTTGGGAAGCCCGGTAGGTCTCGCGTGTTCCATTGGATGTTGTGCGAATGGGGCTGCCGCCGACGTTAATCGAGCGGTGCCTTCATTTTCATCCTCATACGGTTGCGGATGTTGGTAATAATTTTCCTCATGATTGAAGCTTGTTGTTGACGAATTGAAGTGGGGGTAAGCACCTGGAGCTTGATGAGTTGAATATGGGTTATAAGCTGGCATAGGCGGGTAGTCTTCGACTTGGTATTGGTAGTGATCCTTGGTATGGGTGCTTGAGGCAGCGACTCGTGTATTCATAGACGATGTGTCATCGTCATCATCCACGGAAAGATTGGGTAGGGTTGGTTGAGGCAAAGGTTTGGCAACAAGCTCGCCTTTCTTATTCATTAGGTGAGAGTAATCACCCATGGCTTCCTTCTGAGCTTGCTTCGCTAATTCCTGTTTACGCTGCTTGACCATGCGTTTCATCACATCATCGATGCGCTGGCAAGATCTGAAAGTCAGTGGGTTAACGAAAACATAACAAAGTTCAAAGTCACCTTGTCAACCTTGTGACAACAATATTCCTATATTCAATCGTTGATTAGACGTGCAGATACGTATTTTCTACCTGTGCTAAGCTAACCTTTAAATTTCCTCGGATATGGCAAAGCAAAGGAACGTAGCATATACCAGCCACGACAAGAAGAAGCATAGATCCAGTGAAAATTATGACGGTGAACATTGATGTGATTGTCAGAGCAGATGTTGACAGACTGTTGCCCTTGAAGTATTTCGGGAGGTACCACCACTCTCCTTTGTCACCCTTGCGAGACAGCCAGACAGCGTATAATGTGAGGCCGTTGATAGTTTGGCGTGGACCATCAGCCAACAAAAGTCTCTTCCAACCTTGAGCAGATTCAGTGTGGAGGTTCCAACCTGAGCCACTGGGACTTACTCTTAAACACAAAGAACACGAAGAAGGCGAAATCGTCGCTCAATTTGGTTGAATTGCTTATATGATCGAAGAAGCAGAAATGAGCGTAAGAACCTGTCCATGTCGGTCATGTGGGGGCGACCCTGAATCCGATGTTGACTTACGAAGAGAGTAGTAGTTATTTGCCATGACGTTTGTGAAAGCCATAGATATATCTCGACCTGCAATAATTTTTTTGGATTTACGAGACTCATATGCCAGCTATGGGTGTGATGAATTGAATGCCATATAGAGGACAGATTGGAACTTACTAGGAGAAAGGAGAAGATGATGCACCCCACGAATAACCACTTGCCAATGTCAAAAGGAATGAAAACGCAGCCGTCAATATCCTTGCATTTGTTGAAGATTTCGTTTGACCATGTTTTGGTGGACAACATGGTTATAGCGGAGAAGATGTCGGATATGTACACCAAAAAGGACTTCAGCACAATAATATAGACCCAAAGGTATCTGCAAAGTTAACCTCAGCAAACATGGAAAACGGAGGTACTATCCCATATACTTTAGGCGCATGAAGAACCCGTTGTCAACAAATTCGGTGGTGTCGATGAAATCGAACTAGACAAGCCAATGGTCAGCCGCCTAGGCTCAAGAGGTACAAAGACAAGAAAACCCTACTCTGTGACGTGGGACATCCTCTCCCTTCCATTTAGGACCGTTGCAGCACATTCTTCAAGATTGTGTGAGGTGACAAAGGCGAGATTGTAGGTGAAAGGGAAGGTTGGACCAGACCAGCCAGTCGCATGAGCCGATTTGCAAGGTTTGGTTGCAGAAAAGAGAGTATAGCTAAGTGAGTTAGCCAACGACAATGGAGGGGTGCAGGGAGCGTGAACACTAGTGCAGTCGGGGCCCAAGGACAGAGATGATGCTTTGGCCCTATTTGGTTACCTATTGTTGTAACAACCCATTATCTCGGCATCCCCCGATCACCCCACAATGACCACAATTCAAAAAATAAAGGTGGGCTCCCTGCTATTGTTCTTGCAAAGTTCTTTCTTATCACAGATATAGGAAATCGAAGATGAGATGGTAAGGACGTTATTGTGCAGGGGTCTACAACCAATTTTGATGCTATTTCGTTGTGTAGGCCAAAAGTGTGCTATTCCAGTCAAATAATGTACATCGAGTCCTCATTGGTATACAGCGCAAAAAAATAAGGCCACGAGCTACCATCTTGGACAGCTCAAGGCTAAGATCGCAAAGCTTCGACGGGAACTAATCAGTCCCAGCACTGGTGGTGGTGGTGGCGGTGGTGGGCTAGGATTCGATGTAGCAAGGTACGCATACTCTTATTGCCGCATAACGCACTATATCCCTCAGTACCTCCCAGGACTGGAATCGCATCAGTTGGATTTGTTGGATTTCCATCGGTGGGAAAGGCAAGTCAAACCCAGTCCAATTTGCCTCATCTGATGAACTATTTTCAGTCA
>JASFDG010000029.1:0-14019 GCA_036937095.1 Phaeolepiota aurea
AGTAGGCCAGATCTCCCACTCCCATCTCCAACGGGTCGTCTATCCTTATAGTGCTCAAGACACGGACAGGGCCAAGAAATACTTTTTAAATCAAAGTAGCCTACGAAATTTCTACGTCACGTGAACGTAACACTTGCTGCAGACTGACGCGCCATGCTTGGCTAATGCATCAGTCCTTCTTTGAAGACAGAGCTTTCGCATCGCTCTGAACGTGGGCTACTGACTGACAGCCCCAAACCTGGTACCTCAAACACACCAGTGATGGACGTCGATTTGAAGTGCAATCGCTTGACATGCCGACGACCTCTCACGGACAAAGCAGTCGTGGTAAGTCTAGAGCTTGTATCCTTGGGCCCACGTTCGCTGAAACGCTTTGACAGACTACTTGTGAGTGCTCCCGTCGCCGATGTTTACTCGCCATTCCAGCAACGTATCTCAGGCTCGCATATATTTTGCCGTGCGTGATTAATTAATCAAGTTAACAATACAAGTGGGATCCACGTTCCCTTCAACATGCGCCAGTTGACTGCGCAAATGAGCTTTTCAATGCTGCACGTTTGTGCCCAGGTAACTGGTATCTGGCAACTTTGCCCGCTGGATGAATGATTAGTTGACTCCAGCTTGTGAAACTATGCTCACTGAACCGTAAGCCTTCTGTCATACTGGATCCACAACTGATTGGGAAATTTAGCGACGATGTTGTCGTAGGTCACCTTTTCAAAAGTCAGACACATAGACTCGAGTTCTACGTTAGGTCTGCTCGTTGCATCCAACAAATGATTACAAAACAGTATGTGGGTGGCGCATATATTAACCGATACCACACCCAACGCTTCTAGTCGGTTCTTTCTGGATTGAATCCGTCCAATATTTTGGAAATTTGTAGCCGGTTCGTTGATTCAATTCTATTACTATCTCCTGCCTTCAGGTAACAGTGCTTCCATTGGCAGCGCTATTTCATTTTGGTCATATCAAGTCCACCAAGAGAGGTTAGAAACACCAAGCTTCCGATGATCGTCAATTATAGCATTCGTGCATTTGAGTGCTTTTCAACAGGCTGTCGTGCGAAACATGAACGATAAAGCAGCACAATTGCAAAAGCAGCTGGAAAACGTGGTTAGAGAAGGTTAGTTGTGATTTATGGCATCTTTGACTCTGCGGTTCATCCGAATTGGTAGCAAATGGCGAGATAGCTCTACTCGGAAACAAGAATGCTGGTGAATGCTTTCGCCCCTGTTGAGCTAGAAGCCTTACATCCTAAGACAGTAAATTGCCAGAACTGGAGCGGGATCTTGAACTGGAACGTCGGAAGGTCCGCGAGCTCCAGGAGTCTTTGCGAGAGCGCGATAAGGATTATCAAAAGCTTAAAGTGTGGACAGTTAAACCCCAGCCACTGTCCGAATCTCTTTTTGAAAAAAACCTTCGAATAGGTACAGTATGATAAAATTAAACGGAAAGCCCTACTCGCTCCCAAGACTGGGTCAGAAAATGGCCCCCTTTTTAGTGCACCACAGCGCCATGTGCAAGAGAACCAGCACCTGGGTTCGGGAAACATGAACCAACAGGGACCTGTGATCGATTTTGGGGTAGTCATTGGGAATATGGATGCCAATCGGGTCGGTTAACATGGCAAAGATTTACAGATGTGTGATATTATTAACATCGTCGTGAAATAGATTCAACGAACGCCAATCCCCTCGCGGTTAGCTGGTCCGTTTACCTCACATCAGGCTCATACGTGGCAACCCCAATCGTCGACACATACACACACCAGAAATACGACACATCGCCAGCCCTTCGCGACAGGTACAGGATCGCTTAGATCAGGCAATGTATCTGATCGGTCGGAGAGCGCCAATGAAGTTGAAAATATTCTCAATGGCCACTCTTTAGAGCGCACGTTGCCTAATGCCCATACTGCACGGCCTCAGCAGAATTTGCGACCTGTGCAACGTGGTGCGTTCCCGTGGTTGAGGGACTTTATTGAGCTTTCTCATGACCACATTTATACCATTAGGCTTTGCTCCCATGACGAGCAAGCGCCACGGTAACGGTTTCCGCCCTGCTGGTTCAGTAAGGCAGTAGACAGGATTGTGGCATTACTAGTTGATTATTGCGTTACATGAAGACATACATAGGTGTAGAGTGTAGTGGACATTGCATTTGCATAGGATCAAATAGAACTTCATGGGAGAGATGAGATGGCAGTCCAGAGCGTGTAACTTGGCGAGGTGGGATAAATAAGGACGTCAGCCGCATGTATAATCATAAAACAACCAAAATGTTGCATGTATAAGGGAAGTTCAAGGACACCGAATCGTGCCGTTCTTCTCATCCTCGAGATATTGGCCGATAGCGAGAATGTCCTGTCCTGCGCGCCGGAGGTAGCCAGCCAGCACCACGCGGTCTGCATGTGGCAGGAGGTCGACAAGCTTGTCTACCTGGCGCGCAAACTCGGGGTCCGGCTTGATATCGAGCACGGGCTCGAGCGTCAGGCTGAACATCGACGGTCGGCGGGCGACCGCGTCTAGACCGCGCTCGCTCGCCCCGCGCGACACCGACGCCGACGGCACGGTCGCCATCAGAGTCTGTGAGCGCACCGCCCGGTGCGACGACGGCGCGCGCGGGCCCCCGGGGGCGCTCGGGCTGCTGTTGGTGCTACCGATATGAAGAATCGGGCGCGATATGCTCATCGCCGCAGCACTGCCGTTACCGCCTCCGCTGCCCGCGCTGGCCTGCTGCGCCTTCTTCGCCAGCAGGCGGTTCGAGGACAGCGACCCGCCGGACGTGTGCGTGTGCGTGAGCGGCGCGGTGCCCGGCCGGTCGAGGCGCTTCCCTGTGGAGAGGCTCGCCTTGCGGCCGAGCGACGCGAAGAAGCCCGTCTTGTGCGCGGCTGTGATCGAGCTGAGAGAGCGGATGGATGCGGGCGGCGTGCCGCTGCCCGCACTGGAGGAAGACGAGCGCGGGGAGAGCGCGGACGCGGCAAGGGAGGGGTATGGGAGCGGCGGCGGGGCGCTGGGGGGCGTGATGTCGTGGCACGCGGTGTGCGAGAGGTCGGTGGCGGTGGATGCGTCCGGGCGGCGGGGGAAGGTGGCTTCGGAGATCATCGAGGATCGGGATGTGTGGCGTGGTTGTGGCGTGAATTGGTAGGACGAGCGTTGTGTGCTAGATTTAGATCCTATACGCGGCGTCAGGACATGTATACATATATATTCACTGAATGGAAAGACGCACCTCGATGCTGAGCCTCAATCACCCACTCCGATAGTCCACAATCATAAAGATATAGCTCATTAATCTTGGCGGCATAAATAGCGGAGCGCTCGCTGGCACTCCTCAACGAGTGTACTTCGTGACAAAACATAGCTGGTGGGCTACGCGACTTCATTTTAACGAAAGGCTGTGGTAGGGGAGAGTGATATAGCACAGATGGCGACGGGGTCCTTGACGACAGGTATGTCCCAGACGACGACCGGCGTCCCGATTTGGAGGATATCGAAGGCGTGCGCGGAAGCGAGGAGAAGCGTTTGAGGTTCGTCGTTAAGCTGTTTCTAAAGCTCTTTGGTGGAGGACTAGGTGCTTCGCCGGTATTCGTCTGGGTCAGTGGCGACTGGGAGCGGTCAGGGGACATGGTTCTTGTGGAATGATCAGCGGAGAAGGTTCTCTTGTGGTCGGAGAGTGATGGTGTAGCTTCTCTCTGAACATCAATCCAGCTATCCATACTCGGTCGCGGGGGCGGATTAGCAAGGCTATCCGTCCGGGGCGGTGGCTCGATTATAGTTACTGGAGGAACCCGGTCATCTTCTCGCCCGATCTCTTGCACATCAGGGGCGTCGCCCCTCCCGTCCGTTTCCCTCTCCGCAGCCCCTGATGATGATGATGGTATTGGTTTCGTAACAGGTACCGACGACGCAGACGACTTCTGTTCTTCTTCATGAAGCGAAGATAGATGGACAGGTGATGCGGATCGGAAGGAAGGGGAATCAGATGTAGATGGGCAGTACACAGACACCGGGAACGCCCCTTCGCGTCGATGAACCGACCGCGTTGTCGTTTCAGGTGAGCTAGATGTGTATAAGCATTCAACACACAAAAACCAGTAAACAAAAGTGTCTTACGTCGAGGGTCTAACAGTCGGGGAGGTGCTAGAGAAAACATCTGCTTTCGGTGCGGGAACCGGTGGGCTTGGCGCAGCGGGAGTCGACTTGGATTCGAGCATTGCCGACACTGATGGCGGCAACTGTAACGCCTTTTTGATGGCTTCGATGTCATTTCGGCCAGATCGTGATGGTGGAGGAGAATTTAGTCGTGGAGGTCGGGGGGGTGCCGGCGAGCGTGAGTTGATTTCAATCGTTGCTCTAGGGGGAGGTGGTAATGGGCCTGCGGTCGCGTGCACACCTGAAAGGAAAAGGTCAGTGACAAGCGAAAGGCAATGCTGGGAATGACTAGCCTGGCTGATAGTGTAGGAAGGCAGACGGATCGGGTGGCAGTTGGAAAGGACTGGCGGGCACAGCCTGTGCCTGCGGAGTTGGGCTGTTCCCTGTTGAAGACTTTGCAGACGCCGGTATTGGGGCTGTGCTGGACGACAGGCTGACCACAACTGGAGCTGCGACAGGGATATGGATGTCCTTGCTCTGGCCGATCTCCGGTGTGACGATCAGGGGTGACATGGTAAGTGTCGCACTCATGAGGGGCGTCGATGGTCTAGGCAATAGCAAATCCTTTGCACTCGCAGAACGACCGGAAGGGGATGGGCTGCGTGGACCAGCAGGGGAGGGGGATCGTGAACGTACAGGAGACGTGGACGATGATGGCCGTTGAGAGGTCGATGACCAGGTAGTCGTGGCTTTATTGTTCGCCTTGTTCTCTTGTTCCGGATATAGCAGGTCCCTCGCCGGATCTGGAGCGGTGGACCTCAGGGTGCCGGGATCGCGGGGGGTATTTGAAGATGGAAGGTCGGAGGAGGATCTCGGTGAAGGACCCTTATTCTCGGTTAAGTGTGGCTGAGAAGAAGGCATGGAATCGGCAGTGGCAGGGGTTGTGAGCTGTGAGTAGGCTGTAGGCGACGCATCTGGGGGCGCAAGATTATCCTGGACACGGCGACGCGACTGAAAGGAAGAGGAGGAGAGAAGGGATTTGGGGATGGCTTCATCGAGGGTGTCCAGCTGGACGACGGCGACGCGACGCCTGTCGGAGGCATTCTTTGAAGGGACGCTGGAGAGCCGAGTGTTGCTGGAGGAGGTCTCTGAGCTTGGAGCACGCGCTGACGGGCCACTGACATCAGAGTCGGACGAATACTCTGATTCTGAGGACGACGGTCCAGGCGACTTGCGGCTCTGTGATGATGACGCGCGCGAAGGGCTGTCGTTGCCGTTTCCGTTGTAAGAGAGAACGTTGGTCAGCGGGCCCGGCTTCTTGTCTGCTAGCGCCGACTCGTAGTAGGACAGGAGATTGTCAGAGTCCGTCTCACGCACGACCTTTGTACGCAAGTGGCCTACAAAGGAGAGCAACCATGAGAAACGATTCGAGGCCTTTAAACGAGAACGCATGGGGGCAAAGAAACGTACCTTGTGCTTTCGATTGGTGGCTTTTATAGGCGGTGAGTCTGGCAGCCATGTTGGATGAAAGAGCAGAGTAGAAGTCTTGCACAAAAAAAAAAATAGGTAGTTTATTAGACTGCACGTGCTCTATCACCGCCCACGCTCACACCGCCCAGGTTGCCAGTTGTAAATCCACATCAACCGATGAACCGCCCTGCATAAAATATTCGCCTCAGGTTTCGTCTGCCAAATCAAGTGGACTCGGAGTGCACTCAGGTTGGTGTCCCATGGAAACTGCGATCGCATAACTACTCAAAATTCCATATCATATGACAGGTGAAGTGTGTTTCCAAGCCACACCTCAAAATTAGCTTTACCATGTCCTGTTGCCCCACTTGCCGATCCATTGTTTGGCTACAACGCGTGGGGTAAACAGCGCGCAACTCAACTCACTTCCCCCCATGTCCTCCCACAATTACGAAGTAGCCCTCTTTGGCGGCTTCTTCTCGCACGACCTCAAAGCTATTCTCAACAGAATGACCCTCCGCAGTGAATCATCGCACCCTATGCACACCCGCGAAATCATCTTCGAGCCCATCGACGCACAGCAGCAGCGCGACGCAGGCATCGAACCTGTCCTTCTCCGTGCCAAGAAGGAGCTGACAGAGGAAGACGCTCCATGGTATCCTCTGTCCCCCTTCTTTTTTACCGCAGCAGACAGCTGACTAGGCTGCTAGGGTGCTCTATTCATACCTGAAACCAGAATCCGTGCGCGTGCACCCAGAGGCCACCGTCCGCCCGTGGGCAACATGCCAAGTCACAGGCGATGCCCTCAGCTTCGCAGCAGCGCTTGGATATACGTAATTATTCCCAATTACCCCCATTTTGTCTCAGCTCATTGATCAAACCAGCCGACGATCCCAGATCTACAAGAGAGGTTACTCGTTTCGTCGGGGCTCCCTCAGCATTCTCATGTTTCAGCAGGAACAGGCGAGTTCTATAATAATGCTTTAATGAGAAAAATAATTCAACCAAATACCCCAGGTTGAGGCAAAGACGCAGATTCCGATCCCTGCTCATCCAGACACTCTATGGGAGGTCGAAGTCAAGACTGCCACTCCCATCCGCAATACCCAAGAGATGCCACTCAGTCAGGCTATTGATGCGGTGCTGGATGTTCAGCTGTTCATGAAGGGTCTTATCGATCTTCGCAGGCAGGACGTGTAAGAGTCTGTTTTCACTCCTGCATTCCATCACCCCCTTCCTCGTCACTGGACCCACCCCAATCAATGGCATCATCCCTGGCCAATGTTTCATCCTCCCATCGTGTGCCTCCTGCCTGTCGTAATAGGTCCAGCAAGGCAGCGGGATCGAGGTCGATGTCAGCTTCGTCATCTGACAGCTCCTCCAAGTCATGTTGCTGTTCAACTCCTACTGACACCAGTTCAGATGCCCCCTTTTCATCTTCATCACTGTCACTGTAATCTCCCAACACTGCCAATCCACTTTTCCTTGCCTCCTCATGGATGTCAGGGTCCTCATCGCTGTCACTGCCATAATTTCCCAGGAGGCCTTCAATTGCACGTTTCCCTGCTTGAGGGTTGAGTCGGCGGCGTTTCACAAGGGGCGGTGCTACTTCTTCCTGTGTCACGGTCCCCTGCACATCAACGACAGTCCCAGTAAACTCCTCATGCACTTGGATGGTGGGGAATTCGACAAAGTGGGTGTTGCGCAAGAGGATGGAGAGCGGCTGGGCTGGATCGAATTTGTAGTACGCCTTTTTGCGCTTGGTGTGTGATGTATGGAGTGGTGCTGGCATGACGCAGTGTGGAGGTGTGAACTCTGGGGAAAAGCCGTCTTGGTCGGGTGGTGTGGGTGTGGTGAGGGGAGATACCCATTCTGGGCACGAGGAGCCTCGCCTCCCGCAGGCGGCGGCGACGTGTGACTGGATGAGGTTAAGCAGCGGGGTGTTCATCGAGTTGCGGTGTGTGAGCAGGGCAAAAGAGGCGGGGGTTGGCGGAGAAGAGGATGAGGGAGCACATGGGTCCCGGGGCTGGTGGAACTTGAACTCGATCGTGAAGAGGGCAGTCTGGTTTCTAGATGTGGTACTTGTAAAAGCAGTGTATAAGCCTAATAGACCCATACCTGAAATCCCAGCCTGACTGGTTGAGCTTGCGGCGCTCCATGCCCGGGGGGAGGAGATCCATGTCGATGTCGCGTGCCTCGAGCTGCAGTTTGAGCAGCTCGCGCTTTGTCCTGGGGGCACCTCCACGTCCTGTACCGCGACCCCGCCCTCCCCTCCCCATTCCTATTCCCATTCCCCTTCCACGCCCTGCACCACCCATCATCCCCGCCGCGACGATCTCGCGGCCCCACTCGCCGACGCGGCGCCCGACGTCCTCGAGGAAGACGTAGTCGTCCATCATTGTGCCCCAGCCGTAGCGGTTCATCGGGACGTACGCAGCCTTGTTGCGCGCGCCGGCGCACCCCGTGCGGGCCTTGTGTGCGGCGGCGCAGGGGAGGGAGCAGGTGCGGGTGCGGCACCCGGGGCAGGTGTATTTCGCGGGGGTGCTGCATATTTGGCAGAGAGGGGTGGGTGGGATGGTGGATTGCTGCTGCTGTGGTTCCTCTGCTTCAGGCATTTTGAATTTGGAAGAAAAAAAAAAACGAGGCAGTTGATGGAGGTTGGAAATCAGATAAGATTGATTCAGTTTTTTTCATGTGATGAGATGTATACATTGGAAGATGTTTATACAAGAGAATGTAGTGAAAGTAAAACGAGCAGTGTTAGCGAGATGTAGGCTCGCTATTTAGATATCATCCATGCCAAAGTCAATCTCGACCTTTTCGCCTGGCTTGAACGCAGGGAGACCTGTGCAATATGTGAGCAAGGCCTTGGATATATAAGAGCTAGCGACATACCAAGGTAAGGGCAACTTGCGCATCTAAAAGCATCGCCAAGGAAGCAGCTCCCACAGCTGCTCGTCGCCTTTGGTGCCGCCTTGGCCGCACTAAGCATCCGGTCCTTCTCCGCCTGACTCACCTCCACCGCGCTCCCGTCCAGCATGCCGCTCAGCAAAACGACCTTGCCCGTGCGCCGCTCCTCCTCCTCGACCTCTGCTAGCCCACACGAGCAGCCCTTGCACGCGCGCTTCCGGCGGGGCGTCGTGCTCGTTATGGGCTCGCACGTCGGCACGGGGCGCGCGCGGTCCTCGGGGGTGAGCAGCGCCTCGGCGTCGATGGGGGGCGCGGTGCTGCTGCTGCTGCTCGTGAAGGCCCAGAGCGCCTTTTTCTTTGCGGGGTCGGATTTGCGGGTGCGGTTGAGGGAGAGCGGGGTGGCTTGCGCTGCGGGTTTTTGGGCGAGGATGGAGTCGGACGAAGAGGGGAGGGCTGAGAGGACGGTGAAGCCTGCGAGGGTGAGATCTGAGGGCAGCGATGAGATGGTGGAGGAGAGGTTGAGGAGGTGGAGGGTGCCGAGGGGCGAGAGGCCGGTGAGAAGCTGGGGCAGGAGAGTAGGGAGCACGGCGTATTCCGAGGGTGACAACGTGACATGCACAGACGCGAACGACGACGGCGTCAGCGAGGTCGCTGCAAATATTCAGAGATTTCAAAATGTAGATTAGACAAGCCACTGACCTCCATCGACGAGCCGATCGAGAAGCTGCTTCTCGACGCTGCGTGTGACCTCGAGCTCTGCAATAAGCGCCTGGTATTTTCCATCCCCCGCCGTTGCAAGGGATCCAATTACCAGCGCTGGGCCTTTTTTTGTGGCTGAGGATACCTGGTATGTTGCAGTGGGAGACATGCTGGTGTGAACCCAGAGTAACATTTTTACCATGACTAATTCGAAGCATCTTATCTTATCCGATAATCCCATTTCCCGAACACGCAGCCGAGTCGGCACAACATTTCAATAAAAAATGACCCGAAATACGCACCGGCCTTGTCAATTATTGGAATCCCTATCATTCTCATGGAACCTGCAATGTTGCTACCTCCCTATTTATACCCCCCTTGCCAACCTGGATGATACTCTCCTCTACAACCAATGACCAGCCAACCACACGCCCTCTGGGCACAGAGGAGTTCGGACTCGGATGAGACCAGAGTCGGTGCACCCCATCTTCAATCGTACTATTCAGGCTGACCAGGTCCCCCAGAATTATATTTTCATAACAGTCGACTTGCCCAACATCAAGGAGCCCAGCATCGTCCTTGATGTGCTCCCAGCCCTCGTAACATTCCGCGCCACCGCTGGCAAGTAAGCTCTCTACGCATTCATGCCCCCCTATCCGATTTTAACAGGTACACAGCCCAGCAGCAGGTATTCCAGAAAAACACCTTGCCTTTACCATCAACCTCCTCTCAGAAATCGTTCCCCAGGTACACAGCAGCCCGCTATTCACATTCTGTTGCTCACCTAGCCCTTCAGCGTGCCCTCAAACGTGTAACCCCAACAACATTCTGCCTCGTGCTCCCAAAGGCCGTTCTCTTGGCTGACCCCTGGCCGTGTATATCCCGGGACGAACCGAATATGCTATTCCTACAGCGCGATCCAAACGCGTACATCGACGAGGGAAGAGAGGAAGACCCCGGCCAGGATCGACACCAGCACCGGAAACTGGACCCTGAAGTCTTATTGTACCAGATCCCTGCTCGCGGACGCTCAGCGGGCGGATGGGAGTTTATCCTGCCAGAAGTGGTGCGCTCCACCGCTGCTAATTTTGTGCGACTTCTTGTTCGGTTAAACTGCTTTTTGTAGGTTCTCACTAAACTTGACCTCCGGTGGACCCAACGGACGTCATCAAAACGACTTGACAAGGTATTTTTGTCGGTACATTGAATCGGTGCCTTGCGCAATTGACTCGTGCCGCCACAGAACGCGATTTTCATGACAGCCAATTTTCCAGAAGATATTGACGGAGATTGGATCGTGGACGTGACGGATAAATGTGTCAAGGTAGAGGCACACGCAGCTCGGTTTGTTTGCAGCTCATACCTTTGTCTTCACTTCACTGATGTCAATGTTTTTTTGGCATGTTAGTGTAGTAAAAGGGGTCAAAAGAATCTACACAATCGACTTGACACTCTTTTCTGATGTGATTGCAGCCGTAAGTTCAACATGTTTACGTACGAAATTCAATTTAATTCATTTTGATATCCAGCAATCCCTGTATCGCTTGTCTCCGCGACGTGAGAAATGCGAATTCATCCTCCCAAAAGCTCTACCAGGCGTCGAATGGCCGTGGCTCACCGCGCAGCCTCCAAGCCCCAGCACAGACCCAGATAGAGGCGGCACAAGCAAAGCCCAGGGCGACCCCGCATACATCAGCCCCCGCGCGCCTGTGCTCGTGTTCGCGGATGAAGGCACGGGCCGCCGGCTCAACCTGGAGGACGACGACCGGCCGCGGGGCACCGTCGCGTTCGCCCCGTACGGGCGAGTTTACACGCGCCGCGTGGGGTATGCGGCTGGCGGCGCGATTGTGCAGCAGGTGTATGCGGAGGGCATGGACACGGCGGATCTCGATGGCTGGTCCGGTTTCATGGCGTTTGGGACGGGTATCAAGCCAAGGAAAGTGTCGCACCGGTTCATGTGAGTGTGTGAAATTGGTGCTTTGGACATTCGTAAATGGAATATTTTGTTTAGGTCCGGCGACGAGTATGTTATACCGAATCCAACACCAGAGGAGCTTGCGGATCCGGAAAAGTGGTCGCTGTGCGTGCTACTTTATCATAATTTCGTTGTAGTGCACTTAACTGTGTGGCAGATGGGGAACAGACCCATCCCATAGGAATCAGAATCCACATAGTCCAAGGAGCGCCAAGTTCTTCCCTTCGACGTTGGGGTCGACATCCACTTTATCTGCTTCAGCGTAAGTCGTTGTACACCTCGTCCCTCCCTTGGCTTAACCTGCTTTCAACAGTTCAATGCCGGACTTGTCGTGAGCACAAATGCTTCTCGCTCATGTAACCTGTCGTTACTGAGTAACTTACGCAGAGCTGGGAAAGACCCTGACAGCTACTCCGAATTCAGCGGCGCATCGCATGGTGACAGGCGGAGAACAGCAAAGTATGTCCGTGCAGTCATGCGATGTGGCGTTCCCGTAACACGACGTATGTGGCGGGAAACTGATCATCATTTTTTTTCTTCTCTTGTTGGCTACAGGCATCTGGGAAGCTCCCCTCTGACACAAGAGTCCAAGCATGATGCGGATAAGGGCGATAGGCCGATTAGGATCACTGCGTCTTCGTTGTATGTCGTTTTATGCCCCTGCCGACGCCCCTCCTATTGCTCAACTCCCCTATATTGCGCAGGCCCTCGAAAGAACAGGCTCGGGCTCAACGACGCGGGTACGCAGCGCTCCTACATTTGTTCTTGCCTAAATGATTTAATTTTTCTTTTTTTTTTGCACATAGACCACCCCGCGCAATCGATATCGCGCTCGCCAACGCCGCACCCGATAATGCGCCACTCCGCTCCCCCGCTTCCAGCAGTCGGAGCGGGCACGCCTACGCACACGCCCACGGCGGCGGCAGCGGTATCGCATCGCTCCTGAAGAGCCCCGGGATGCTCCTCCTCCGCGTCCCCCCCGCCACGGCAGCCTCGAGCTGTTACTCCTCCCAAACGGATTTGAGCGCCGCGGCGTCGGCGTCTGATGGCGAGATCAACGCGGAGAGGATCGCGGACGACGTGCGGAAGAAGAAGAGTGGGCAGAAGCTGCCGAGGAAGTGGAAGTCGTTTGTGTCGGCGCTGTTTTCTGGGGCTGCTGTGACGCCGGGGGTAAGGCCGCCCGCGATGAAGAAGGATTGATGTTGGGTGTGTGTGGGTTTCATTTGTTGTTGGTGTGTTTCTTTCTTTCTTTCTTTCCTCGTTTGTTGGTCCATGGATGCTGTCAGGGCATGTTGGTTGTGGGCACCTTGGCAATTCTGGCTAAGCGATTTCCCTAAAACTCCATTTTGAGCTTCGTGGGCGTCCTTGAGCTGACGTTCAACTCCCAGTTTGTAATAAGCAAAAAACCAGTTGTAAAGTGACGCAACACTACAAGATGTGGCGGTATTTTCGATTCTTTGCTCTCCATGTATGTATGCGGAGAGTCTTATTCACATTTGTACGTTGTAATGTACGAACATATACCAGCTTGAATTTCTGTGGGGTGGAAAAGACACGGAATCCCTGTAAATTTTAAGGGGTGGCTTATGAGCCCACTGCAGGCAGTATTGGAATACTGTTCGCAGGCCACTGTTCATCATAGATTTTAGAAAAATACGCGAGTTAATAGTCCATATAGTCCATAAATAATATCTAGTTGCGACTCCTTATTATACAGTTAGGAGGTTGTGGAGTGAAAGCGCATAAGATATCGTACATGACCATCCGTCTAAACATGGAGATACACATTGGTAAATCACATTCGAATGGGCATGCAGAGGCAAAGTATAATGCTGTTCGTAGAAAATAGTAAAACAGGCTAGACAAGTACCAACAGAAACATAGAGTACAGAGGTTGGAACAATACATATCAGAAAAGCGGAGAGCAATCACTGCTGTTGCTGTTGCTGCTGCATTTCCACGGGGTTTGATTGCGGTGCTTGCATGTGAGGGGGTGGCATGCCGTGCATCACTTCGGGGTTCATGGGGGGAGGCATCAAGGCGCTCCTCACGCGGAAAAGCATCATCCTGTACCACTCAGGATCGACCCCCGCCTTCTCCTGTTCGGCCGTCACTTGCTGCAAGTGTCCGATTTCCTTGAGCCATGCAAGACGCCAGTTGACATTGCCGTGCTCATCGACTTCCAACCCCTCGTCAGGCGAGATCGGGATGGGGCCCGGGACTGGTGGTGGGAACCGCATCCCAGCAGCCATCATTTGGAAATTAGGGTCGAACCTACGCGCTGATAAGAGGCTGCAGGCACATGGATCATCTCGTGGACTCACGCAGGGTATGGTGGATAAGGCACCTGCTGCCTGCTTGGGCCAGCATCGTCAGGATGCATGGGGGGCGGCACAAATTGGGCATGGGGATCATCAAAAGAGGAGTCATTTGGGTTATAGTCACCATCAGGCTCTTCAGAACCCCGACCTTTGGAGCCTTTGTTTTTCTTCTTGCGAATCCTGTGAACTCCGGTGCGAGGATCCACATTTTCATTTACTGTCCAATATGAGCCCTTCCCACGGTCCGTGAGGGGGCGGGGGACTTTTTCAAAGCATGGGTTTAAGGACAGATTGTGCCGGACAGAATTCTAAAATCAATGTATCAGGACCGAACACAGGGCAAAAGGATGTGAACGCTTGGAGGATAAACTCTCCACAACAAATATGACCAGTCAAACGTCAACATCGCGGTCGCGTCCATCCAATTTATGCAATATGCGCTTGAACTCGAAAGAACACCCTACAACCGATCACTCGAGAAAAAGGCAACTCACTTTCCATCCATTGGGGGCTGTCCTGAAATATGGAAACTAAGGAGGTAAAAAAT
>JASFDG010000029.1:25844-50030 GCA_036937095.1 Phaeolepiota aurea
GATGCAACAAGATTTACTTTAATATTTGCTAAGTTAGACGCTATGTTGTTTGGCGAGGACGGCCGAATCAAATATTTACCCCTCACACTTCATTCCAAACTCATGCCAGTGAGTGAAATCCAGTCCCTGAATAACCCAATCAAACGTGTTTGACGTATCTTCACGTTGTTGGAAACTCAAGGAGGACCTGGGACTGATTATCCTGGAACGCTGTACTGGGACGTGGTATTTCACGACTTTGATCGATCATACATAGCACGCCCTCAGTTACGTGTACATGACAATCATTGAATTATTCATGGAGGTAGAGTCACATTATTAGTTTACCAAACCATTTAAGGCTCCAGGAGGGGCGGTGCATCAGAATTATTTAGTCCAAGCCCCGATTGGAACGAAAGTCAAGGCGGGTTCATTTTACATATCTATTCGGGCCCTCGCTTACTCCAGTGTGCAATGGAATAACAGCAAGACCCAGGTAAACAAAAATGGTGGCTTGAATGAGGTGCGTTAAGTAGGTGATGTGTCACCTCGGGCGTGGACTGGGTTTTATAGGGTTGTCACATGCATTCTTCGCGCTGAAATGCCGTACAGCGCACCGGGTTCAAGTTATGCATCACTCTCATGAAGTCGAAAGCGTAAGAATTTGAACCGATGCCGGCAAACACCCCAGAATTTAGGGTGTCAGGTGCCCGTCCGATTCGCCCTTCAAATGATGTTGTACAGACCTGGAGAAATGACGCCTGCAGCTGAGGAGATATTCCCAATGACGGCAGGATTTAACAAGTTATGATGTGGTGAACGCATTGGTAATGGCAAATCATCGGAAGATGACGCTCGGGCTCGTATCACCGGATCCTATATAGATATAGGATAGGTTTCTTAGTCGGGCCGAGCCCTAGTGGGAGACACGACGAGCCCGCATAATCAATATGCAGACGAGTGAGATCTATAAGAGGTGTGGTATTTTAGTTTGAGCACATACATATGGCGGTATTGAAGAGTTGACACGGCTGCTTTTGATAGTCGCAAAGGCGGCTGAAGAAGACCGAGGAATCAGCAAGGATCCGTCCGCTGGAGTAAAACTGCGACCGTTCTGACTGGACACCAGCCTCCCTGGAGCTTAAGACTGGAATCGATGGGTTTGATCATCCATATCCAATGCAATCAATTGGGTCTTCAACGTTCGTCCATAGTTAGTCAGAGCTGTGAATCTGGCTTTCGTGTATCAATGTGATTTCTCATAGTGACAGAGATAGACTCAGGTCCCAGAGCGACGGTAATAGCCGACGCTTCCGCATGAGAGGCATTTCAGTGGACATGAGGTCTATTGCAGCACATGCCAAGAACACTAGCAGCTACTGATGGCGCTTGGATAAGACAAAAAGGTTTGAAATGACTAGGTACAGTATGTTTTGTTTCAGGAGCGTAATAATTGTTTGTGGGCGTACCAGTCTCCACCAGCTATGGCCAGTCTCTTTTTGTGTTCTGTCATATATATATGTTTTTCAAAAAACTCATTTGGCGCGCAGCACACTGGCATTGTTCAATTGTTACATTGCCAATGGCTGACGTGTGACCCAGATGGAACGTGTATGGTGATTGATTACGTAACTTGTTTATATATGCGGAAGTTTTGATATTTTCCCCCCATCTCCCCAACACCAGGCGGATCGACCCTCTTCTGTCGATTCCAGTTGCCAGGTTTCTGTAGCTCACATCCTCATTCACCCGACAACTCAGGCAAGACCGAAGAGGGCCGTTCTCTTGTCATCCGTAGAACGAAAATCTGAAAGCAGCTGGGCTCACAACCGTCAGCGTTCTTCTGCCTCTTTTTCCCTGCTTGGAACATCTAAAAGGCACGCCTTCGCTGTGCGTCTGCCAATACAACTAGTCTCTACTGCCATTTTCTCGGCTGTCCTTGTTGCTTTTGCCTCGTTTACGACAGATCTTACGACCCCCCCCCTTTCTCTCACCTCCTCTACCCTCATAGATCAGAGTCAGGAAGTCATCTTCACAGCCCCTGTGTTGTTGACGCTTGTCTCTTCTCTATACCTGCCTTTGCAGATGCCAGTTCCCGTTCCTCGTTTCTCCAAGCCAATTGCGCACCCAGTCATCAAGGGTAATTATAGTTGTGGCAAAGGTCAAGCCAATACGATCCAAAACCTAGCCTCCACTTTGCCCATTACTCCTATCGATCCCCCGCCCTCCTTTGGAACTCGTGAGGAGTGGATCCAATCACTGCCATCCTGGAGAAGGACCAAGCCTCGTCGCATCTGGGAAGACGACGTCATTCAGGTTGGACAAATCTCTGAACAGAGTTTTCACAGTGGGTTGACGGGCACGGGCGACGTGTCTGTTATTAAAGGAGTTCACGCTGAAGCGTGTCTTCCGCCCATGGGCAACATGTTTGACAACCCCAATGCGGACGATGGCGATGCGGACGATGAAATGAGCTCGGAGTACTCGTCCATAGGCCATTGTGCCAGCAAGGATGTAGCCCTGTGCGGAATGTTAGGACTTGATGCCACACATCACAACGCCGAAGCCCAATCCTGTAATGGCGCTGTATCATCCGATGCTGCATTTGCCTCAAGCATGGCCATCAATCTAGCGCCCTATGAGCGTGGAGCGTTTACGCCAGTGTTCGAAGACCAGTCACCAGCTTCAGCTAGCGGTCCCGAGGCCGAATGCAGTCCACCAGAGCCGATAACTCCCTTCGGGGATTTCGTGGATCGTGTGGTTGCCGCAGCGCAGGATCGTGTTACAGGTCACAATGGGCACCCAAATGCTGTTTCCGTATATGAGTATGCCCGGAAAGACAATCGCATCGCATCTTGCCAAGCCCCGATCGTTTTTGCAACCATTGCGGAAGCGCCGAAGGAAGCTGCGTCCTCGTCGGAAGCCCCCAGCGCCACCACAACCTACAAGAAGTTGGCCGAACCTTTGTCCGTTTGGGTTGCCAGTTATGTTTGGAAGGTCTGCACCACTGGTTTTAGTCTACAGCCCGTGTTTGCTCAACCATTGTACGATTCACCTCTCTCACATTTGGAAATGATGTGCTAACCCTCGTTAAATATCAGGAACAACGTTTCATTGTATGCGAACAGTCCGCCCGCATATTTAGCGCCCGCCATTCATTCCCTCCTGTTGTCTACCCTGCTTCAGCCTTCGGCAGTATTCTTGGCAATATGGTACATAGTACGACTCCCTGTCTATTTCAATGCTGCCCCCCTTGGCTCTGAAAGAGTCAAGGAATCGCGCTTCAGGGCAGCCTTATTTGGGAACGTGGTCGCCGGGATTGATGTAGACGGTATGGAGGCCAGTGCTCCGTTTCGTCTTGTCGTCCTTGGATCCATGCTTGCCAATAAATGGCTGGACGACCATACCTTTTCAAACAAAACATGGTACGTCAAATTCTTTTTATAAAAACTTTGTCATTGACGCACCCCTCATAGGCATTCAATCTCTAACATTCCTGTCACTGCGTTGAATGATTTAGAGGCCTTGACTTTGGATATTTTTTCATATGACCTGTCTGTTTCTCCTCATGACTGGTCGCAATGGCTTGCCCATGTCATGTCGTACCATGTCTCGTTGTCTTCTCCATCATATCCCCAACCGATCTCACGGCCGTCTGCCAATCCATATTCCATAATCCGCAAATCTCTCGAGGAAATCATTCAGGCGCCGGCTGCCTGCAATCCAGTCTCGGGTGTCCCGCAACCAGTTTTCTTGGGGCTGGAAGAGCGCAAGAGGGAGATTTTTGAAAGGGAACAGGCGATGGAAGCAGAAGTTCTTGAGATCGACCTTGACGAAGACGGTCCATTGAGAGAAGAGTATCTTCCACGTCGCCGCATCAGCGCTGCAGGGTCTCTGCATGGATCCCTCCATCGTACAGGGGTTCATGCCACTGCCGAACACAGCTGCCACAGAATCGGCCAGGGAGAGTTCCCAAAATCTCTCCCCCCCCCTGCGAAGTGGAGTCCTGCTGGCGATGAACCTATACTTCGGGAGCGGAATCGTGTCAGTGGACATTACGTTGCCGTTCAGGCCCCCCCGCCAATCTCTTTCCCTCTTGCCTATCAACAACCCCATGATGTAGGGTACAATCAGATCTGGAACCCCGCTGGCAGTTATCTGCCCATGAAGCAACCCGTCCTTATGTTTGATCTTCCTCCCCCCCAACACATTGCTCCAAGCACGTATCAAACATATCCGTATATTTCCCAGATAGGGGTGCCACACACCCGGTCGCTGTCTCATCCTTACGACCAAGAGCTTCAATCGCGACAGCATATGCGTACTTATTCCCAAAACAAGTTCGAATATCGGTGTAGCGACCTGCGAATGACTGCCAACGAGCTCGTGCCAGCTTTCGACGGCGATCGCTGGATGGAACCTTCTCACTATCCTTATGCTGCGCCTACGTTTGCACCTGCCCTTGGCGTCGGCTTCCAGACCTCGACATGGCTGAGAGCTTGAAAGATTGTTTATCCTTCCCATCATCACAATATAGTCGTGCCTGCACGCTGCTTAGATTCTGTATCTCCCGCCCACTTCGACATCACTCTACACTACGCTCAACCAGGCGAATGACAGCGAAACTGTCTCATCCAGGTCTATTTGTCAGCTTGTCCCTTTCTCAGCTACTGCGCGTGTACTATTCTTTCGTCTCTGAATATCGGCTTTGCGTCATTCCATCTTCTCTCGTCTCCTTGTCTTCCGAGCCTTCCCGTTTTCGATGACATATCCATCCTGTCTAAAGGGGAATTAAAGGCCTTATCTACATCTCGTTGTCACCACTCATCTCTCTTTGGACGACACCGTATCTGGCGTCCTGTTCTCATGCTGAGACGGACTATTGGTATTTTTAGGCTGCAGGGCACTGTCATCTTCATTGGACTTTTATCCAACACGTCGGCATGGGATTATCCTTCGATGCTGTCACTGGCGACCTCTGACATACCCCTTGTCACGCATGAATCACTATTTATCTTGTCTACGCCACTAATACCTTACGTTTTCCTTTCCACGTCCTTCTGATTCCTGCTTTAAACCTGTTTTCTCTCTCAAAGTTACTGGTTCACGGCTATCGATACAAAACCATCACAAAAACATCCTTACACTCTTTTCCTTCGTGCGCTTCATCTTTGACCATGTTATGTTAATCTTCACCATCCTGTCCCAACCCTCCCGCTCCCCTTCAATCCGCACTCTTCCTCCTTCGCCATTACCCGCCGTACATTCAATACGTCCCGCCCTTCTTCACACCGTACCACCGTACAGCATACCTTTTATCTCTTCTCCTTTCCGATTCCCCCCACCCTCTGTCACATCCTACCATGTTTCCATAGGTAAGTAGTTATGCAATCAGTCCCTTTACTGTCGCGTATGGTTGGATAGTTGCAATGTACATATGCTTCTTTTCCAACTTCGTACTCGAATCCAATCAGTTTTATAAGGGAATTCGTGTTCCAGCATGGTGCTACAAAATCTAAGTGTAATTTGGCTACTTCCCTCTCACCCTAGTCATTCAGATGCGGACGACAATGAATGGGACCTGGATGATGGGTGTCAGCTAAAGTGCAATTATTGCGAAGTAAATTGACGAACCTCGACATCTTCCCCCTCCTCATCCGAAACCATCACTTCGACTATCAGATGCTTCGCATGGGGTGGAATGGGTTTCTTGCTAACGTGTTCGACTAATTGACTGAACTTCATCGGGAGCCTCTCCTCACTCTGAGATCTGCGGGTAAAATTTTGGACGCTATAATTGTAGGGAAAACATGCCTTTTTCTTGCCAATGAACGAGCTCCAGAGCATACTAACACCTTGACTGACCATCATAATTTCTAGGTTGTGGTCCCTCTTGAACCAGGTGACAATATCCTTGAGCGTGGGGTCATTTTTGAATTCAAATCGGTCCCAGAGTGTCCATTCAGTTTCCCCATACTTGTGCTTAGCAGCCGCGATTGGTTCTGAGAAGCCAAAGAACGGAAGAGCAAGATTGATGAAGCCGTTTTTATAATCTTCGAGTTTCTTCTTGCCATCGATGATCTTTTATTGGTGAGCATAAAAACTACCCAGGGTGGGCGGGTTTGCTTACCTTGTACAGTTCCAAACAGACTAATCCTGTGACAAGAGAAGTGGTGGTAGCGATCGCTGGGATGATCTTGCCCGCAATTTGCTTGGTGGTATGTCGATCTGCAATGGCGATGTCGTAATTCATGGCACGCAAGTTGGATGCAGCGGTGATGAAGTCGATGTGGTGGTTTGAGTCGTCGTCCTTCTCGAATTCAACAGGATTTAGGCGATAACCAGCCATCGACGAAGGCGAGGGCAGTTTAGATGCGAAATCCCCGGCACTTCCACCTGATCAATAACATTAGATTATAATAAAATGCAAGGCAGACTAATCTTGCATACCTCCACTAGAGGATTGAGGAACTGGGTCATTGTCGTTGATTTGAATCTTTACGCCACTCTTTGGTGTGAATTCTGGAACAACGACGATATCCACGACTTTTCGGAAGAAACTAGGGTCCATCTCTCCTCGCAAGCCGTAGTTGAAGGCATGCAAATTAGCAGCCGAAACTATATAGGCCAGATGGGCAGGCTGGGGAGTCCATCAGCGATTTGGACCAGAGATGTAAATTCCCTTCTTACATTGTTTGAGTCAAATGTGAGCGGAGTAGGGGCTCTCTTCGGACCACTCCAAAACGGTTGACCTGTGCTGGTTACAGCGTCTTTTGGCAGACTGAACAAAAGTTGAAGGATATCGTTATTGTAATCCCTTTCGAATTGCAGACGAGCCCAGACGATGCATTCTTCGAATGTCAGAGGTCGCTGGGTGACCAAGAACGAAACAATCTGCTCGACTTGTTCTGTCTGTTGACCAGAATATTTCAAAGTGCTTTCTAGATAATTTGGTTCCGAAAGGTAAGCGTTTGCAGCCTGTGCAGGTTTGACGAAGAGGTTATCAAATTGAGTCCTACTCCACTGTGGAAGAAGTTAGCCTTGCACCATATGCATCTCATCTACACTTTACCTCGATGGTATGGTTAATGGCATTAGGGAAATTCTTGATAGTGCATGACGGTGTCTCCTTCTCTGGGGGGTCCTGGGAAGAACCATACGATTCTGTTAAATCGAGTATAACAACCTGGACGTTGCCTTTGGTGCCAAGCGTCCCAGCATCCAATAATGGTTTACGGTAGAAGACGCAGCGCTGATCCATATATAAGCCTAATAATCTGTGAGTATTGGTAGGGATCGCCAACGTCTTGATACACACGAGCTTTCACATTATCTAAGGCATTCGTCACTCCGTCAATGCCTTCGAAGAAGGTCTCGTCGTAGATCCCTGGTTGTTGGGTCAATTTCTTCCCTTGTTCCATGGCACGGATGCTTACCCTCTGTCGTTGCACCAACAGGCTCCTGTTTAGCCGAGATCTTGTCGCTCAGATCTGGGTTCATTTCTGCGACTGCTACGGCTGCGACCTCGGCCTTGAACTTGCCAAGATCTTTCGCTCTAAACAAGAATTGCCTATTGAGATTACTTTTCTCGATAGTGTCCAGGTCGGTGACGTGAATTATTCCGTTTGGCCCAGACGCAAGACCCATCATACTCCAGTTCTTTAGCATTTCACAGCCAATGGCACCAGATCCAACAAGGAATTGACGGTGGTTCGCAATTTTATTTTGGAAGGTTTTACCAAAGACTGCGATTTGACCATCATAGCGAGAACCTGTAGGCTGACACTCCTCTTCAGATGGCATGGTGGCTGGGAGGGATTCTAAAGAATCAAAGTACAGGTGTTGAACCATTGGATGGAATTTTGCAGAGCATGCCTTGAGAACTTCCTGGGCGACGAAGCCACCAATGACGGCAACCAGGGGAGATAGATTTCCAGTGGCTTGATATGATAGTTCGGTTATTACTTTTTCATCAACATCTGAATCCAGCCGTTTGGCCAAGGTAACTACTTCAGCAGCGTCATCCGCATTCCTTGGGCGGGGCAAGCGGCCATTCTTGGTGAGAAATTCAGACACTGCTTGGAATCCAGCATGAAGTGTCGACGGACGATCAAATTTGGCAAAGTCTGTGATGAAGAATTCGGGAGCTTTGAGTGACTCTCGAAGGGATTTCTTGAGGTGTTACATAGTCAGGAAATAGGATATGGAGAAGGATGGAGCTGTAACGTACGAAGTCGATTATCTTGGGCATTTTAACCTGAGTGAAGATACCACCGGTCTTGTAATCCCCTAGACCGGTGGTATCACCGATGGTGAAGGTGTAAGGACCTTTTACCGTAATTTTACGTGGTTCACAACCGTTCAATTCAGCCATCCCCTGTACTTCAGAGAATGTTACGAAATCCCCATCTTCGAGGCCATGCCTTGTCTCGTCCAGGCATGTCACAAGACCTTCGGTATCCTGAAGAGAGTTCAGCTTAGCAGCTGAGATAAAAAGAGTCTCAAACCTTGTTGACTGAGACAATCATTCCAGTGAGTGGCTGCTCTCCAGTAGGGTCAACGCAGGCAAACTTCGGCCCAAAGTCGTTAAAGACAGAGCTGGTACACTCATATTTGTAAGGTAAAAGTGATATTTAGATACCTTTACTTACCCAAACAATCCACGGGTCTCCGCTGCAATGAAGTGGACGCCATTCTGGTGGGTCCAATCATTTATCTCAAGCTGCTTGCCATATGGCACCCCGCAAAGGACGACGACCTTTTGCTAATATCAGAATTTTGAGGTAGCATTAAGAAATTTGTGCACTGACCTGAAATCCTTGGATGAGTTCGACAGAAATCTCATCTCCTGGCTTGCCTCCCAAATTGCGAACGGGAACATAGGCATTCAACTCTGCAAGTCTCGGTAATGTTGCTTCCGCACGTGATTTCCCAACGTCTTCAGTTCGGAGGAAGAACTGCGATTCCGTTATTAACGTCGTTCCAACTTATGACATACTGATACTCACTTGTGAGCTCAAGTCTTGGATGGAGACTATCTCAGGATCGAAGATAGTAACAGACTTCACTCCGGCGAGAGCCACGTTTTTAGCTAATCAGCAGGAATAGCATATTAGTGTCAATTATCCAGGGATAGGATCAGTTCCTCACCTATCTCAATACCCAAGCCCTCCACGCCAATAATCAACACATTCGAAGCAGCCATCCTCTTCATTGCTACGACAAATCAGTCGTTAGTACATTGCATGGAGAGCAGGCCCGACCTTCGTGCCCTAGGACGTATCTAATTTTTAATCTTTAGCCGCGTAATCTAGGGTTAACCAAATGATACAAACAGCTGACGAGAATACAGCCCTTCATCGATGGTTGCTTCATCGATGTCCATGTCTGCACCTAGGTTCGACGTCGCTGCCATTATTTGTGGGTTCGACATGCAAGTATAGGATGAGAGAGAGAGGAAAGAGTTAAGTCAGGGCAAAATGGTGTGCAACTGCACTGATCAAGACTTTGTGATTACTGATCAGACCAATTATCATCGTGATATCACTCCACGTGATGGTGTTACAGCCAACTACTTGCGTCGCTTTATTATTATCGACTGGTGGTTCCAATAACTGGACTGCGCCAGCTATGCTTACAAGCCAAGACAAGACGCCAGAACAGCCAAGAAGATTCAAAGCGAAAGTCGTAATGACATGAATCGTGAAATGATTGAGATATAAAATAGCAAGGATAACGGCAGTATAATCGTTGTTGTCATGCACTTTTATTTTCGGTAAAACTGGGTGGATAATGAAAATAAGCACGGGCGTCGCGTCTAGAAATTTGGACCCACATTTCGTCGGAAATTGAACCAGAGAGACAGACAGCCGCGATCGAAACTGCTTCGGAAACCCCTAGATTGGGGTTCAAGATGGGAGTGTAATGTAACATCGGAGTGTCATACCGTTTGTGAGAAAATTCCCATTCCCTATTGACGATACGAAATGCAATATCTTCATAGGGGGGTCCAGCAGTGAAATGGAGAAGGACCGTTTCATCATTGCCAGGTTCTTTGACGATCTTGTATGTTGGTGCTTTCGATTTATCGATAAGATCGGGATAAAAGATATTGAACTGTAAAGGAGAATTAACACAGAACGAGAGGGTGTTGTCAATATCACCTTATACCCCTGCACAACCTTGGGGGGAGGGTTGTCGGTACTGGAATGCATTATTACTTGCAATAACCTTAGAGTAGCTGGGACATACTCATAATGTGTTTGATTGTATTTGTTCCATTCATATCCAGTGTGAACCCTGTTGAAGTACCTGGGCTTCCGAGGCCTGTATTTGTCTTCCCAGTTATACGTCGCTGGATTGGCAATGTTCTCCTCGAGATTAAATAATTCTTCCTCCTCATCGAGCTCCTTTTCTGCCTCTGCACGATATAGGGCTTCAGAGGCTAGATCTGCGCCGCTAGCAGCCTCTTCATCATGTACCTCTGGCTCAGGTTGTGCGGCCTTTGGGACGAATCGGGAAGCGGCAACGCTGCGGCGTTGTTGATACTAGAGAAATGGTTTTGAATAACAGAAAGAAAAAAACAATAAATGGCAGATCCTACCAAGTTATGGCGATCTTCACGCTCTATCAGTATGTCGATTTCGCGCTCTTCAGGCGACAGTTTCGTAATGTCAACAAGGGTTGGACTCATCGCCCTATCGTAGGGCTCAATTTCCTCGGGGATGACAGCTTCATCAGCTGTGTTGAGATCCATCACAGTCTCCAAGGCCTTCTTTGATGCTGATCTCGCAACACCCGCAAGCAATTCCTCCTGGGCTTGTAAGGCCTCATCACGTTGACGCTTGCGGAGTTGCTCAAGCCTGTTGCGAACAACAACTTCGTGTAAACTTTTTAATTTGGCCTAGAATATATATTTAGCTTGTGTGATTAACATAAGTAGGAGAGACCTACCTTCGCCTTCCACACCAAGAGTTTTTTCAAAAGACCTTCCCAATAGTCGGTATCTACTGGCTCTCCACTCGTGAGCTTTTCCTGTATGCGCCGCTGCAAGGCAACAAGGTCGTTATACGATTTTCCTGACAACAAGGCAGAAATGTCGGATTCCACTGCCACGGCAGCCTCTTGACCCATTCGATCATCTGACCGCATTCCGTCCAAGCGGTCTTTGCAGACCACCATCATATTCTACACAATATCAGCTACCTGATATTGCATGGAATTGGGCGAACCCACTGTCCAAAAGTCAAGATTGACGTCAGTTTGTTCCAATGTCAGGTAGCGTTCAATGTCATCGTGAAGCTCATATGTTTGATCGCGAGATAGACTCTAAGAAGAAATTAATGAATCATAGTAGCAGTCTTTCGGGAATAAGGGCACGAACGTCAAAAATATTGTATGGTTCATCCAAGTCAATTTCAAGCCCAGCATCTTCGTCCTCTTCTGGTTTATCTTCCCCTTCACTTGGTGGGTTAACATATTTCAGATTTAAGGCCAGGAAATCTATAGCTTTCGCTCGCTTCTCCTTGATTCGGATGGCAGCTCGTCTACGTTCCTGTTCAAGCTGGAAATCTCCATCTTTGGCCAACCAATCGGACATTTGGGCGGATTCTTGAAGGCGTTGCATCCGAAGGTCCTCTTCTTCCCTGAGCCTCAGCTCGACTTCTCTTTCGGCGCGCCTCTTATTCAGCCTTTCTAACTCTTCTTTCGCTTCCTGTCGTCGTAAAGCATCCCTTCGTTGGGACTCAGCGAGCGAAAGGCCTTGTTTCCTTTCTTTCTCGTTCTTCTTGTGCCATCGAAATTGCTGCCCGAGGTTCACGTCATGAAAGGGATTGTCAGTCGCGCTATACACACTTAGTTCTGCAACCTGGCGAATTTCCTCCTCTTCCTTGATTCGTTTCTTTTCTGCTTTGCGAGCCTTACGTTCTTCGGACTTATCTCTCTTTCTCCTGTTTGTTAGTGGTAAATATATAACCAGGTAGGAAGGAAATATCACAAACTTCTTCTTCTCAGCCTCTCTACTAGTGCTTCTGTCTCTCCGCCTCCGTTCACCATCCCGACTTTTGCTCCTACTCCGGCTGCGCTTACTTCTGTAATGTGAGGTGTGATGTTTGCGCTCTGGATATTCCACATCGTCACGCCGGCAAGGGGACCTGGAGCGTGAGTGCCTTCCCATTGATGTAGTCACTGGTGAATCTTTGTCAGAGCCCCATGACCTCCAAGTCAAAGATGGTAAGTTATTTGGCTCTATTACTTATTAGGGTCATTGGCACAAGTGGCAACTTGAACTGCCAGTGCATCACTACTTGGCGTTGTCTCGATCCATCTATTATTTTTTGCTATCCACCGACACAGGTGGGAAAATCTCTTATCGTTACACCGGTGATAGCCCCAATGCAAAGGCTAGCAGCACAGTCAAGCCCCGCCATTTCCTTCCGTCATTTCCGAATCTTACATGCCCCCAAACGGACTCTGCGTACACAACCTAACCACGACAATAACATAAATGCAGATGATACTAGACCACACAAATACCCACCTGGATTTGGGCTAGCTACGCCTCGTGAGGTACGTGGACTTGATGGTTGGCCTACCCTAGCGGACCTGACCTATGTAGTTGGTGGACTATCTAAATCAGTTCATTGTTGGACAAGAAAATGCAAAGAAGGTGCTTTCAGTTGCGTATGTCAGATATGAATCCACTTTACAACATATGTCGACTATTATGTTATAGGGTCTACAATCACTACAATCGTGTGCAGGCCAATATCGCCTACTCGGAGTCAGAGGATATGGATGACGGGCTACATGAGAGTGTCTCGTTAGATCGTATGGCTTCTACTTCGGTCAAATCCGGTTATATATCTTACGGCATACAAGCATCCACTGGTGTTACAACAGCACGGTTACGACCCTTCCGAAAGCCTCCAGCAGCGTTATCCTTTCTGGCGCGCCGAAGGATGCCCGTCTTTGAAAAAAGCAATGTACTTGTTCTGTATGTCAAACACCAGCCTGTCGTCGTCCCATTACTTATGCCCCAAAAGAGGACCAACTGGCTCCGGTATATATACCTTATTCACTCTGCACCCTGTTTCCGATTTGTGTTTCAAGGAAAAACATTATTGGCACGAACATTGGCGAAAGTCTTAAATGTGCCATTCTCCGTTAGCGATGCGACGTCATTTACTCAGGTATGAATATTGCACATCCAAGCTGACGATCATTTCTAATCAAAGCTGTGGGGAAGGCTGGATGTTCGTGAACCCTTGCTCAACGTAGCCCTACCACTCATTATTACCTGAATATAACTAGATGTTGGAGAAGATGTCGACATGGCTATACAGCGGCTGGTAGGCTCAGATTTTCTATACGATTTCTTGCCTCAATCTCACATTGCCCAAGTTACAAGCCGCGAACTGGGATCCCCTGCGTGCGAGGTCAGCGCAGTGTACCCTTGTTCGGTTGGGTCATACTGATGTTCGAAATTAGCATGGGAATTGTATATATTGACGAAATTGATAAAATAGCGAAAAAAAGCTCAGGTACTGGAACTGAAGGATCCCGGGATGTCGGAGGAGAAGGCGTACAACAGGCGCTGCTACGTATGATGGAAGGCAGTGTGGTGACAGTGCAAGCAAAGGGTGCTGCTGTGGAAGTTCCTTCACCAGGTGGTGAAGGTCACACAAGAAATGGGCAAAGGGCACCCCATGCAGCTGCGGCGCGTGCGTGTTTGGTTTTATTTTCCCCATAACGCCTCACGGTTTGACTCCATAGCCAAGCCCGACGTATACCACATTGACACGTCGAACGTCTTGTTTATCTTGAGTGGAGCATTCGTCGGCCTTGACACCATCATCAAGCAACGTGTTGCGAAAGGGGTGATTAGGCATACCTGTAACCTTCCCATTTCACCTCTGATGATCTTGTAGTCAATTGGTTTCACTGCTCGTCTGAACTCACAAGACTCAAGCGATTCGCTTCCCTTCTTTACCCCAAACCGGGGGGCCTCCCACAATATTTTGGAGCTTGTTGAAACTGGTGGTAAGCCTGACGCTGCTGATTATCATTACCAACCCAGCGTTAACCTTCAATTCAGATTTAGTCAAATACGGGTAAACCTCTTCATTGCCTTTGTAGGGGTTGCTCATGACGTGATGAAGGTTTATTCCAGAGTTTATTTCTCGCCTACCATCAATCACTACACTATCGCCACTTACTGTTCCTGACCTTCGACGAATCCTGACTGAGGTCAGGGGTTCGCTTATGTCGCAATATCAATCTCTCTTCGGGTACTCTGGGGTAGAAATTCGGTTCACGAGCGCTGCGCTTGACGAGATCTGTAAGAAGGCATCAGAGCGTGGAGGCGGCGCTCGTGGACTAAGAGGAATTATGGTTAGTTAGACATTCTCTCAGTGGATTAGGCCATACTGACTTCACTACAGGAGACATTGCTTCTGGAGCCCATGTTTGAAGTACCGTAAGTAAACCATCCATCCTCACCGTAGCACTGATTTAAATTTCTCAATCGCTTCCTCAAGCGGATCGGTAAGTTAGTCGACCCTGCCAATAACTCCACCAGACTTACAAGGATATCAAGGAAATATATCACGTGCTCATTACAGAGGCAGTAGTAAAGCAGGATAGACCCCCAGGATACTGGAGAAGGGGCCAAGGTGTTGCTTTTTGGGAGGCTTGGGCAGCTGAAGAAGCTGCTTACAACAGAAAATGATTTCCTTGTTGTCTCGTATTTTTACGCATGGCTACACTTATTTTTTTTTACTAGGACGACTGCTGTTGCCAACTTAGCTGGCCATACTGTAGAAGATTTACCATTTCTGTATTGTAAAAAAGTCACGGATGCGTAATAAGCAATGGCAGCAGCGCCTGGTATGGAACGGAATAATCACAGAAACGACAGTCGAGGGTAGCGGTGGCCCTGAAAGATTTATTAATCCTTTTTCTCCTCTTTATCCTCGTCTTTCTTCTCTTCGCCTTCTTTGACGTCGGCCTTCACGTCAGTGGCTGTTGCTGCTGAAACCTCCTTGGGCTTGTCTGTAATATTTTCTTTGACCTCGCCCTTGTCGTCCTCTCCCGCCTTGACGTCTGCCTTGGCTTCGGCTCCTCCAGCGCTTGGCTTAGTTAGCGAGACATTTTTCTCTTGGGCTTCTTCGAAAGCGGTCTTGAACAAAGCAGCATCTGTGGAAGGCCGTCATCAGACATCGCCAGATCGCGTACTTGGGAACATACTATCTGAGTTAGCAAATCGAATGGCGAGGGTCTCTGCTGTTGGGGGGTTCTCTGAGAAATCGGCAGTGACCTTCCAAACCCAACTTCTGTCAGAGCCGATATTAGGTTGTAGGCGCATGTCCGAAGAGACTAATTCAGATAAAATCAGCACAACCCAGGGTTTAGGGTTTGAGGTACCACTGTACCACTCACTCAGGTGATTGGCACAAACTTTCAGGGTTTTGTCGCGTCTCATCACAAGCCTGACTTTCCTTGTCTCCTTATGTTCTAGAAGGCGAACATCTCCGGTTCCTCGTTCTTTCCATTCTGCTGACCCGGCATCAAATCGGAATAGCTTGGCTCGCCTAACCCAGAGAAAAAATAGGGGACAGAATGCCTGGTTACTTGGGCTGATGTAGATAAGATTACGAGATCGACGCACATCTTGAAGAGCACACTTTCATCTTCCTCATGAGTTTTCGTGTCAACCTGTTCGGTCAGTTTGATGACTGGTTCGAAATGGACGTCGGCTTCTTCTTCCTAATAGAACGAGAAAAGAGGTATTTGTCAGTCAACGATACCCAGAACGAAAGCCTCGCCACAAAGATCGACCCCAGTGCTCAGTGATCGATAGTTTGAATAAATCATACGTACTCTAGGCACAAATGCGTCAGTGTTTTCAGCCATGTCGTATCTAGGATCTCGGATGTGGGTGGTAGGAAATAAAATCGAATGTAGTTTCCGACGAACAGAGGTTGATAGGGCACGGGATATCGGAAGCCCCCGATCACCGCCTGTGGGGGTCCCCACACCTGTAATCGTGTCCAACTCTCAGGAAATTCCTTTACACCTGACCAAGATGACGAGACCGTATACCCCACACCTATTCTGCTCATACTTCACCTTGTTAATTCTCATTCCATCTCTGGTTTACGCCCATCTAATTGAGGTTCCTGCTGGCAAGAAGGAGTGCTTTTTCGAAGACTTACACAAACATGACAAGGTATGGACTCTGGCGAATTCCATTGATCTTCGAAGCTTATTCGCTCCTTTGGTGAATGCAGATGACCGTATCGTATCAAGTGGGGGGTGGGGGCCACATGGATATCGACTTTTGGGTAAGCCCCATTCATTTATTGAGTACACGCGACAAACCAGCAACTCTATAGCTTTCGGATTCATCTGGCACAGTACTGGCGAAACAGATTCGGCAGTCCACTGGCTCTACCGCTATAACTGCAGAAAAAGATGGTCGCCATGAATACTGCTTCTCAAATCAAATGAGCGCTATTGCAGACAAGATGGTCAGGTGCGTGTTGGCTGGCGGGACAGGCCAATAGCTTGGGCTCAACGTAGTCTTGCATAGCTTTAATGTCCATGGAGTCATCTATGTGGGGGATGGTGGTGAGTTATCCTGTTTTGCGATGGCCTGTTGGTTACATTTCCCCAACAGATGTCGTTGCACCCATTGAGCGGGAAATTCGCTCACTCGCTAGCGGCTTGACAAGCGTGAAAGACGAACAAGAGTATATTGTAGTCAGAGAGCGTACACACAGAAACACAGCAGAATCTACGAATGCACGCGTGAAATGGTGGTCTATCCTGCAGGCGGCTGTTTTGTTCTCTGTTGTGGCTTGGCAAGTATACTACCTAAAGGTAAGAAATGTCTATTGCACTATTGCACTAATTGCCATAGATCTGACGTCCTTGACAGTCGTTCTTTGAAGTAAAACGCGTAATATAATGTTAATACATATGTGTTGAAGCAATCCCACTTAAATGCTTCAAGTCGGATTTGGTTGGCGCCTTACAGTCACTACATATACCGCTGACTTGCTGAAAGGTTAATTTATCAGTTATTTTTACCTTTTGGTGCAACGGTTAGACGTAGCAGTTCAGCCTCCTCACATTGTCTAGAATCGGCTGCATTAGAGTCGTGACAAGTCCTGGGTATACAAAACGGTACAAAGACAATGGTAATGTAATCAGGGCGAGATGATCGAAAATTAACAGACGAAGGCTTTAAAGGTTACAGGTACATGAGAAGGTTGTGAGGGCACTGCCCGCGACAAGATAAAACACGAAGAATATGCAATGGATAGCGTTGTGCAGGGACGAGTAGTATGAATTCATCGCCATGTCGGCCTTGAACCCGAGGATTTGTTGATCAAGCTGAAATCCGCACTTGCGTTTGGGTCCATGCCACTTGTGGAAACGTTTGCTAGAAGGGGAGAAGTGCTCGCTTTCAGTTTCAGGGGCGCGAGAGTTGTTAACTTGGTCAGTGAAACCCTCTTTGTACGCCTTGCAGGGCTCCCGATCAAGATCCTTCTGACTCCGCCCTTGCTGCTTTCCCCATCCTGAGGTGAAGGTTGAGGGATCATGCTTGAACGTCGACGGCTCTTGTCATTTCGCACTGGCCCAATATTGGAGCGCCGACGTCCACTACTGCTCTTCACCCCTCCGGGTGTGGATGGTCCTCGCCGACTAGGACTGGTATGATAGCCGTGGCGGTCTCGGTTTTTGGGAACATGTAAAGTGCCTCCAGATACATCGGCCATTTGGTTCATGTTCATGTCAGATAGCGGTCGGCTAAGGCCCTCTGGGCTCTCGTCACCCTCCGCCAAACTACCAAGTGCTGAGCCCCGTGTTTTTGACTTCAAGAAACTAGGGTCCAATCGGCTGGGACGCTGTCGCCGCGCGCTGGCCAACCGCGAAGACGTTGGAGCAGGTTGCGAACTTGACAGGAAACTGATGCTGACATTGTCGTCGGTCTTTTCATTCTCATCTTCCCATTCACTCTCAGAACCGCCTAGAGATGTGCATCTCGGCGGGCCAGAGCTACTGATTGGCTCGCTGGCGGGGCTTGCTGGAATGATGGCAACAGCAACGACGGGAGCAGAATTGGCGCCACTGTCATCCAACTCGCCCTGGCCCACCTCATCCCGCCATTGCACATTCTTGCCAGATTTGAGGGCTTTCTTTTCCTTGTCGGAAACTCTTCTGTAAGGCTGTGCCACGAGGCTTGATCGTAATGACTTTCGAGGCGACCTGTGTGACCGCCTTGGTGGTGATGCTGACAGTGAGGCGTTTGTGCCATAAGACGAGGATCTCCTTGAATACGACCGATTGAGGGGTTGAGGTTGCTGCTGTTGGAGAGCAGCGGGGCCCGAGCTGGTTCTTCGCGTGAAGGTGGCGCCATAATTCTGGAAATCGTCCCAAGATGACGATTTCGTGTCCATAGTATATGCTTCGGTCGTGTGTCCAAGAAGGCGCTTGAATGTCTCGTCGTTTTTCCCCTTAACGCTACGCAGCAGACGCGCAGCTTTCATTGCAGTCAGCTCTGCACCTCCCTCATGATCAAATGGGCCATCTAGATTGTTGGCCACCTCTGCAATCATAACTGTACATCTTCCCAACATTCCAAGGAGTTTAACGACGACCTGTGCGAGATCCTCGACGGCGTTCCCAACCGCTTCACGTTCAGTTTGCGCCTTCAACTTCTCCATCTCAGCCTTCCTGCACAATGCATCAAGCTTCACGTTATCAACGCTTGTTTCATCCAACTTCTCAGATCTTCGTTCCGAAACCGCACGCATAGTAGCATCAAACATCGCGTTGGAGTTGGAGGAGCGTTGGAGGCGCACGGAAAGTGAGGATCCGGGTTTAATAGCTTCCTCCTCTGGCCCAGCCAACGATTGGAGGAGTGCACGCTCCGCTTCCCGGGCGTTTGACAAAGTGTCAGCAGGAATCTGATTGAGCCTTTCCTGGATTGCGTTGAGCTTGGATTTCGCCACCGAGATCTTCCCTGAGCAGGTAGCCCCGTCTAGGATCGATGCCTTTGTCTGCTCCACCTTGACTTTCATGTCATGCTTCGCCTTCTCAACCTCTGTGCTGGCTTCAAGCTTCTTTCGACGGACGATGTCATTTTCAGACGACTTCCTCCCGTTTAGCTTCTCCTTCAGTTCAGCTATCTCCACATTTAAGCGGTTGATCGCCTCAACATATCGCCCAACATGGCGGTCCACGTTAACCACATTTCGTGTCACAACCTTCGTCTTGATCTTCGTGGCTCGCTCTGCATAAACTAGGGTATTGTGTGTGTCGTCAAAGTGAATGGATGTAGGCGCAATGCAGACGATCATCACAGTTTTGCAGTTCCCACCAAGAGAGAACTTCAATAGGCGGGTGAGTTTGCTGTTTCGATATGGGACGTGGCGGACGGCGCCACCACTTTCACAGAGAGCGTTGATACAGTTTCCGAGAGCAAGGAGTGACTTGTTGATATTGGCGCCCTCCACCATCCGCTGTCCCATGTTGGTGGTTGCTGCCGCTCGCTCACTCCCAGCCAGATCTATGATGGAGAGCGTCGCCATTGTACGCTGTTCTGTAATCGCTGCTGTTCGAGGGGATTGCGTTACATGAACTTGTAGAACAGCATGTGACCGGGAGCTGGTTTCGTTGGCGTGGGTGGGGCTTTGAGTTCTGCGTAGATTTCCTTGCAGCACGATCTCCTTGACCTCTTCTGCAGTTCGTGGTTTAAGTTCTGCAAGCCCGACAACTTTGACAGCTTTGTCTTCTCGAATGGAAAGGCCGCCCCTTGGTTGATGCGACCCAGGCTCAGCGAGGAGGTCGCGGATTTCTTCGTTGTAGATTTCGAGGAACGTGACCATCACTTCAACGTTCCATTCGTCCTTTCTATCTTCTATTCGCTGGAACAGGTCGGCCATGGTCATATATATGATTCCAGGGTCACTCTCTGTTCCACTAATGGTATGGGTTTTACCACAGCCAGTCGCCTATCACAAATCAATCACTGTTAAAGCTTGAAAAGAAGGAAGAACTCACCCCATAGGCAAAAACTGTAGCATTGTACCCATCTAACAGCCCTTTGAGCAAAGGCTGGGACGTGGATTCATAGACATCTTGTTGCCTTGTATCGTGACCAAATACACGGTCAAACATAAATCGTTTATCCTTGTAGCGTTTCGTGCCTGGAGGCATAAACCCCCTTTCCATAAACGCCCTCGCCCTATCCTTCTCATCTGGGTCGAAGGTCAATATGCGGTCGTCCACGATTTGAACGATGTCCCGAAGCGTTGCGGTGTTCACAACTTTCCCAGGTGTCGAAAGGGCGCCATCCCCGCGTAAAGTAGATTCAAAGCATGGCTCTGGTAAACGAGCCGCCTCCCATGCTGTGGGCGGCCGAACCCTGACTATTGCGGGCGATTGATGAGGCGCGGGGCGTCCTGAGCGAAATGCCAAACCTACATACCTGCAACAGTGATGGAGCCCGCAGCAACCATTAAAGTATTCGTGTTTCAAGTTGTTGCGCGTGAAAAGGGTCGGCAAGGGGTCGTTATGTCGTGCCCGGCGAGTGGCGATGTTGAGGATTGAAAGAGGAGATGTTGGATTTATGTAATTGGGTCAGTTCATTGGAATTCGCAAAATGAACATCAGCGTGTTCTGGCACGTGACCGCGATATCAGGATCTAATCTACTGCCTTTTCTGATTAATTTCCATCCTGATCGCGATGAACATGATTTCTACCATCTGCAAAACGGAATGTCGGATATCATAACTGTGCCCTCCCCTGCTGACTTCCATGTTCATCTAAGACAGGGGTCCATATCGGAGCTAATAACGCCACATGTTCACAAAGGAGGATTTAATCTTGCATATGTCATGGTAGGTGCAAGGCACATTCAATTCTGACGTTGCCTGACAATTTGGCCAGCCAAACTTGAAACCACCTATCACGACAACTGAATATGCCTTGAAATATAAGGCTGAGCTGGAGAGGATCGATCCAAGTGTCGAATACCTTATGACCTTGTATCTGTCCCCCGATTTGACAGTTGACGAGATCAGGAAAGCCAAGAAAGCTGGTGTTGTAGGTTCGAAATCTCACTATTTCAGGATATACCGGCCTGGAGTAACATGGCGATTTTCAGGCGTAAAGTCGTATCCCCGTGGCGTCACAACCAACTCTGACGGAGGCATCGAGTCTTATGAAACTTACTATCCGATATTTGATGTTATGCAAGAGGTTGGAATGGTTCTCAATTTACACGGAGAGGTCCCGTCAGATGCTGCATCGGTATGCGTCACATCTCTATTTAACGAGGCGCAGAAGTCAATGTGCTGCACAGAATATCCATGTCCTGAACGCGGAACCACATTTCCTCCCTCATTTATTCAAAATACACGCTGCATTCCCCACGTTGCGTATAGTCCTCGAGCACGCGACGACGCGCGCCGCAGTCGAAACTGTTAAGGCGTGTGGGGCGACCGTGGCGTGTTCAATCACTGCTCATCACCTTTCCCTTATCGTGGATGATTGGGCTGGGCAATCCTGGAACTTTTGCAAGCCAGTCGCAAAGTATCCTGATGATCGAAATGCGCTTCGAGAAGTTGTTAAAGAAGGCAGGTTCCTACTATTATGAGAAGATTTGAATGACTGCTCAACCTATCCTAGGACACCCAAGGTTCTTTCTAGGGTCAGATTCTGCTCCTCATCCTCCGCACACAAAAGCGACTAGCACGCCACTTCACGCATGCGCAGCGGGAGTTTATACCTCCCCTATACTTCTCCCCTTGGTTGCACACCTATTGGACTCGTTCGGTGCGCTGGGCAGGCTTGGGGGGTTCGTGAGTGAGCATGGTAGAGCCTTCTACGAGCGACCGGGCAACGTTGCAGATGCTATGAAGCTTCGAAAAATCACCAGAGGGAGAGTAGCGGAAGAAAAGTATATCTTGGGAAATGATACTCTGGTTCCCTTTTGGGCTGGAAAGCCATTAGACTGGGAGATTGTTGAGGACTAGGCATGAATTTTCCGGGAAGCATCACCACCACACTTCCTAAAATACAATCATAGCTTCCATACTTGCTTTGAATTACAACCCATAAGTCCCAAGACTCCACCGACAGTTCCTTGGGAAAAATTGCGGCCATACGGCCCAGATATCGCATTTACCATCCTATACCAATAAGAATTGGAGTCATAGACAAAAGGAAGGACTCACTGCTCCGGACCACAAACTAGGAAGAGTGTTTTTGGTGACACAGTCTCTGGTTTTGGTTTCTTGAACGTGAGCTTTTGCCACCATGATTGGTCAAAGGCGTTAAGCCCCAGGGCCCTTTGGAGCGAATTATGACCAATATGTCCAATAAATAGGCTGGGCAGGTCCAGGGGTGGTGATGAGCCATTCTGTGAGTCGACAAAGAATTCTATTCTGAATTTATCGGGATGTTCTTTTGCGAATTCCAACATAGGATCCAGGATGATGGCTGGGGGCAAATCCGCAGGTGTACGAGAAGAGTGGAGTAGGATGAAGCGAGTCTTTGAAGCGGTTGACTGCAATATCAGGTTGTGAAATAATTGGAAAAATGGGGTAACACCTGTCCCTCCCGAGATCTACACGAGTTGGCACTCAAGAACGAAACGAGGAGTGAAGAGATACTTACCATTACAACATCATCCCAAGTACCATCTTTCCAAGCCCAGGTTTTTAGAGGACCCCGTAGTTCAATGGTTTCGCCAACCTGTTTCGAATGAAGCCAACGTCCTACTTCGCCCTTGGGGTATTTTTTAATCCAGAAGTGCATATGTCCCCGCCCATTTATGCCCATCAAGGGGGTGTACGGTCGCTCCACCTGGATATCATCATCCTTGATGAATACAGACCAGATGGGAGAGAACAAGTTAGGATCGTTCCGGGAAACGAGGTGTGGGGGTACCGCTACGGTGATCAACTTCGTGTCGGGCCCGCTAGGTTCACTGGAAAGAACAGTAGCTGGGGTGAAGTGATTTGAGGCAAAAGGTACCCTTGCTGAAGTTGGGGCAGCACGCGATGGGTCGGGAAGGAAAAAGTATATGGCAGCTCCCGCACCGAAGGCAAGTAAACATATTACATTCCGCCGTCGTGGTGATATGTCCTGTGATATTGTTGAATTGCCAGTCGTGGTTAGTCTTCTGCATCGAAGGGGATTGTTCAGCGGTTTAATAGAAAGGTTGATATAGCGCCTCCGCAACTGCAAAATTCTGTGCAGGTGCATGGCTACTGGAAGAGTGCGAAAATAGGCTATCTTTTACTTTGCGATGACCACCGACCCGACCAGACGTTCAGAAATCAAGCATGTACACTATTTCTACCTGGTAGACTTCTGCTTCTCCCACCCACCAAAAACCAGTTGAGCCAGTATGATCGTAGTCACGTCTAAATCTATTGGTCGTGCAACGAGCCAGCCCAAATGCGCGGCGAGTTGGGTTTCGTGTCCAATACGCCCTTTGCACCTCAGAGCTCTGGATCATGCGGTACGATGAGAGATTTGGAGGGTTTTGTGCCCTTTTATAGTCTCTGAACGCTATCGCTCTATTGTAACAATTCCCATGACTTGTCCAAGGCGTTATGCACCGAGTTCGGCCGTTTGTACTAAACAACGCGATCACGGGGCCGTTCCGCGTGTGAATTGTTTTGTGGTAGCACTGCCGCCTGAGTTACATCGTTGCGCCGACGCTGCTTCATTCGCTGACTCAGTAACCCACATAGAATATACAAAATAGCCCTATTCACCCTCCATGGCACAAGGCGAACTCGAAGAAATAAATGGACACACTCCTCTCGTCCTCTTCGCTGATGGCGAGGAGCGTGAGGCAGGATCCAAGTCCAGGTACGTTCTTTTAAAGTGAGGCTACGAACAGTTGGGTGCCAACGTTTCAACAGTAAAGCAGTTTACAAGATGAAGCGCACTGATGATCACTTTTATTGGTCTGTACTTGTTCATCCCAAAAGCCCTTGAGAACTGACTGAGGCCTGTGTCATATAGCTCATGCCCTGTGAGAGATTTTCAACAACGTTTTCACTTCAAATACTAAGTTTGCAAGGCATGGCGCAATCAAAAAGGTGCCCCTGTCAATGCCCGGTCCTGCAAGCACCTCAAAGAACTGCTTGGTGAAGATTATGAGAACGCAAGGGTTCAA
>JASFDG010000029.1:62121-73056 GCA_036937095.1 Phaeolepiota aurea
TTCAAAAAATTCAGGCATATGAGTCTTAGTGTGGGACTTGAATATCTCTAGGAAAATACAGCAGAAGTGTAATAAAAAGGATCCAAAGTTGTAATTTTGCCGGGCACAATGAGCTACGTGTACAGGAGGTGTTGAAAGTAAAAAGACGTAAGGTTTGGCATCTCTTGATTTTATGCACCCTCTGTTCGGTCTTTCCCTGCTGTTGTCAATAAATGGTAGATAAATAGATGCATGGAAGGTGTAGACTACAGATATCTTGAAGGTGTTTGAAGGCCAGGTTGTTGTGATAACTGCAAATAAATGGATTTTTTGCACATCTTGAGGGTACATAGCAACGGAATACTGAACCCTGACTCTCGATGTCACTACTAGGCCTCGAACCCTGCCGTATGGAGCAGCGTAGCAAGCTATTCATAATCCACTGGTCAGTCAAGTACTATGCATGTCCCAGTTTAACGGACCTCAACTTTGGCAATTGCATGCATTTGTTCGAAATCAAACCCTTCGCGATTACTCAAATCACCTATAAGAAAAGAAATAAGTGGGACCGAGAGGCTACATGCGAGAATAGAGGCTAACCACTATTGTGGTACATTGGATCAGCAACTGAGATAAACCACATCAGTTTCCAAGGTATAGAGAGTTAGGAATAGAAGTTACTGGGTCCCACGCGCTCGAATACTTGGGTTGCCGGAAAGCCCTGCTCATGGAAGG
This sequence comes from Phaeolepiota aurea, assembly GCA_036937095.1. Taxonomy (NCBI): domain Eukaryota; kingdom Fungi; phylum Basidiomycota; class Agaricomycetes; order Agaricales; family Squamanitaceae; genus Phaeolepiota; species Phaeolepiota aurea. The sequence goes on from JASFDG010000029.1 coordinate 62,836, forward strand.
ACTAAATCATTCGGATTAGCAAGGGTAGTGACTGGCATGATCAACAGCTCAAACCTGGTGATCACTGCAGCAAGCCTATGAGTTGTGTTCAGATTGGTTTGAGTACTGTACAGAAAGCTCAGGTTCCTTACAGGTGTAAACCCAACATGAAGCTCTGGCACATAAATCCCCGACACATTAGCCACAAGCTGTGTGGCCTCCTGGGTGCCAATTCTAGATCGGACTTGAGTGCGTGTGTATAGAACTTTGAAGGTTGCACTTACGTATCTGGGAAGCCAATCTGAAGTGGCTCACCAGGAGCACGATAAGCCAGCATATCAGCTTGGACCATTAAAGTGATATTAGCCCCAACATCCCTTTGCGATCCTAATGAAAATGGAAATGTCTGCGCCGTTATTTCAATTGAGATACACCATGCTTACGGGCATAATTCCTTGAGCCAAGAAGGCCTTGCTCCTCACCAGCGAAAACAACAAATTCAACGTTGCTATGAAATTTCACACGTTTCCGGGCAATAGTGCGGGCGATGGCAAGGAGGGCAGTAATTCCCGATCCGTCGTCGTCGCCTCCGGGCGCGCGAGTGCTACCAAAGGATCCACGGCTATCATAATGGGCCCCAAAGATAACTGTAGAGGTTGTCTCTTTGGCAGAAGTATAACGACTGAAGGGATTGTTCAGATAATAGCCAATAACCTGGATTGTAGAGCATTACCAAACAACATTGGGAGAGAACCCAACCAAGAATGCATGCAACTCACACGCTGCACCTGTATCTTCAAATCTATCCTTCAGCCATTCTGCTGCAACTCTAGCTCCAGGGGAAAACGAGTGTCTAGAAATAATACCCGATTTCCCATCTTCACCCGTCAGGAATTCGATATCGTTTTTCATTTGAGTGATGGATATGTTACTAGCAATCGCGGCAACCAATGGGTTAAATTTCAGTTTTGACAAAACCTCTTTGACATGGTTGACGGCAGATGGCGGAACAGGGATGAAGGGTACAGGATTTGCAGGAAGTAGTGTCGACCTCCAGTGCGGTGGAAGCAACGTATCGATAATTCGTGCCTTATCAACGTCCACGGAAAGCAGCGCTGCTGTGTCAGTACGGTGGCGAATACAAAAAGCTGGCAACTCTGCGAGGATACTTTGGCCATGGAATCCAGTTCTGGCCTGAGTCCATTCCATTGCCAGTGATTCAAAAAAACCGCTCAGGACATGGGTTTGGACTTCCCCGCGGTTGACTTCGAGCTTCAGCGCGTTATCGATTGCTTGTTCTTCAATCCATACGAGTTGTTGGGGTTCGGGGCATTGGATATCTAAGAATGCATAGTCCCGGGATCCCCCTACCGCGTGAGGGTTCTTTACAACGCTGTAAAATGCCTGCCCGTCACGAACATTTCCGAAGAAGTTTTCGCTCAATAGATTAGGGCTATCAGCAAACAGACTGGGGTTGAAAGGGATGACAGAGAAGAGGGCGAGTGGAAGGGCAGGAGTTAGCATGATTGTGATTGCGTGGGTTGCTACTTCCCAAATGCCTGCCTTTTATTACAGTGATTAATAAGGGTTTACTCATGATTGAGCGACATTGAGCTGCCCATGTTAATTTTGAAAATCGGCGGATTCCTATATTCTTCACATACATATAATCAAGGTACGGTGAGTAGAAACATTCATTTGAGGCCAGAGTTGTGCATATGATATGGCAGTTATTGAAAGTTGGCGATAAGGGCACAGCCACTGTGACATCACCACTCAACGTTCAACAACGCCGGAATGGTCATTCAATAATTTAATATTCAACAACTGAACCATCCAGCTTGTCTCTCATGGGTCAGTAGTCGATTTCTAGCATTTCAACTGGTTATTCATGTTACTTTTTCACCGACAGACACTGTTGTTGCCCGTCAACTCGTCGACAAGATCTATGAGAAACGCAAGGCAGCAGCACTCGAGCTCGAGAAGTGAGTGAGGGCGCTCGTACTCGCGAACTAATTCCAATTAAAGCCACATCATAGGCAGATTCGAGAATGTAATCAACAGGGAGATGTTAAACGTATTGGACAAATCATTGACCAGTTGGTTGATATGTTCAGCAATACCACCAACCCTCTTCACATTCGGAATGGTGGACTCATTGGTCTCGCTGGTACCGCCATCGCTCTTGGCGTGAACGTATCCCCTTACATGGAGAAATTTGTGGGTCCCCTGTTGGATTGCTTTGTTGATACGGAAAACAGGATTCGGTATTTCTCCGCCGAGTGCCTGTACAACATTGCAAAGGTTTCCAAAGGGGAGGTCTTGGTGTTTTTTAACGATATTTTTGACGCTCTCAGTAAAGTGTGTGACTTTATGATCTCCAAGGAAGCTGACTTATGAATCACAGCTCGCGGCCGACTCAGAACTGTCTGTGAAAAACGGGGCGGAATTACTTGATCGCTTGCTAAAGGACATTGTTGCTGAATCTGCCTCAGTCTACATCCCTCAATATCTCGAAACTGAAAAGATAAGGGATGAGCGGTATGAAAACCACAGTGTTCTTGTGGCCTTGCCCGACGACTTCCACGAAGATGCGAAGACTGCATTCTCTCTTGCACATTTCATTCCATTACTCAGAGAACGGATCTACGTTGTCAGCCCGTTCACACGCAGCTACCTTGTTTCGTGGATCAACGTCCTCGATTCCGTTCCGGAGCTGGAGTTAATCACATATCTTCCAGAGTTTCTTGATGGTCTTCTGTGAGACATTTCCTCGCTTCACCAGTTGATTTGTCTAATGGCTAGTGGCAGGAAGTACCTTTCAGATCCCACAGAAGACGTTCGAGTTGCAACTGAAACTCTTCTTGCCGATTTTCTGCGGGAAATCCGCGACGTCACCCTAGTAAGCCGACAGTTGGATAATGCTCGAAACAAGACACCTGCGGAATCTATCCGACGGCCTGATACTGCATCAGAGCAACTTCCTGATATCGCTTTGGAAAATACGGAGCAGGCTATATTTCTCACCGAGAAGGATGACCAGGTTTTCACAAGCGATGGAGTGAAAGATGAAGGGCCCGAGGACGCATCAAATATCGATTACCGAGATACTGGGGGTGGGTTTGTATTGCATCGGAGGAGCGACAGTATATTCACGTTGTCATTTATATGCAGCCTGGGTCCCTGGTCAGGGAGTAAGGATCGATTACGGAGCAATCATAGAAATCTTGATTCAGCAATTGGACGGAGAACGTGAGTTAGATCTCCATATGTACCAAATCTATGCATTGATCAATCGAACATTAGATGATGAAATCCAGCAATCAACGGCGTTGAGATGGCTCGCGGAATTCCTTACGTTTGCACATGAAGTCATGGTGCCCTTTACTCCACGTCTCATTCCTGCCATCCTTCCCAACCTCGCCCATCACGTCCCCATGATTCAATCAGCAGCTCTCCGAACCAACAAATTCCTCTTGAATGTCATCCAAAATCTTCCCTCCCCAGTTGAGGCCCCTCCACCGCGCCCTGTCACCGACAAACTACCCCCTACCAGACAGCCAAGATCACCCACTCCTACAACATCTTCACTCACGAGACAATCAACTATAAGCGCACAATTTTCCAAGGAGGTCCCATCGCCTGAGCTTGAAGTGCTTACAACCTCACAAGTTCTGCAAAAAGCAAGGACAAGTATTGTCGATCCCTCTATGACTCCTCGGCCTGCGCCTCAGGCGGAAATCGCACCACTTAACGGTTCCACGAGCCGGCCACATTCTCCATCATCTCTCGGCAGTGCATCCGGACTGGGTCATATGTCGAATTCTCAGACCACAGAGGAAACAGATTTGTTTGATTATCAGGCTACGGTGAATGAATTGACAGTTCAGTTCCTCAGTGAATTCGAAGAAACTCGTGTAGCCGCTCTCAAATGGCTGATTATGTTACATCAAAAGGCGCCGAAGAAGGTGAGATTCATCAGAGTATTTGTTGTCCTTTTAAGCGTAATGTCATCTGCAGATTCTAGCTATGGACGACGGAACCTTTCCGGCTTTGCTAAAGACATTATCCGACAGTTCCGAAGAGGTGATCTTAACTTTCCAAAAATATCTGATCTATATTCAACATTATAATTAGGTCATTAAGCACGATCTGCAGCTCCTTGCTCAGATATCTTCAGGATCCGAGGAGAATTATTTCAAGGCATTCATGATGAATCTCTTGGAGCTTTTCAGCACCGACCGTAGGCTGCTGGAAACACGGGGTAGCCTAATTATTCGTCAGCTTTGTTTGAATTTGAACACCGAAAGGATCTATCGGACGTTTGCAGAGATCCTTGAAAAAGAAGATGTAAGGCTTTCTCGATTATCTATAAACCTGACATTGAATGGTTTAGGATCTTGAATTTGCGAGCGTTATTGTGCAGAAGCTCAATATTATCCTCATCACGTCCCCTGAATTGGCAGATTTTCGAAAGCGGCTAAAGAGCCTGGAAACCCGTGTTCGTTTCCTCCAGCTCTTTATGGCACATTTGAACTGATGGCCGTATTCATAGCAAGATGGCCAGGCGCTGTTCACGACGCTTTATCGGTCATGGTGCCATAATGCTGTTGCTGTGTTTTCCCTTTGCCTACTTGCGCAGGCGTATGAGCATGCCTCAAATCTGCTCTATATATTGTAGGCCCTCCGAAAATGTTCAGACTACACAATTTAACGATGTTGTAGCGCTGATTTGGAGATCACGGTACACATGCTTGTTCAGGTGGATAAACTGGTCCAGCTTATCGAATCGCCTGTCTTCACATGTAATTAGTTTCATCTTCCTTTCCCTCGATGCTCACATCATGTAAAGATCTTCGCCTACAACTATTGGAACCAGAGAGATACCCTCATCTCTTCAAATGCCTCTATGGACTGCTGATGCTTCTTCCCCAAAGTTCAGCTTTTGTGTCGCTTCGCAATCGTCTGAATGCAGTGAATTCTGCAGGATTCCTTCACATTGCACCCAAATCGTATGCACATATTTCACCTGCCCAAGTAATTGCTCACCATGCTCGTCAAGGACGTTGAATGCCCTGGCATCACGATCAAAGCTTGGACGAGATGAGATCAAATGGCAGGAATTACTCCTCCACTTCAGGTCCACTCAAGCAAAACACGAAAAAGCGCGACGTTTGGCCTTAGGGACAGACACAAGCCCCGTTCCTGGATTCGTTGATATGGAGAGGCCAGGTGAAGGCACAGGCGAGCGCTCGGGGCGAACTTCCACAACTGGACGGCCTCCAATACGAAGAAGGGTCACGGGTGATTTGCCGCCATCCATAGGACCTGGGTTCGCTAGTGCCCCTCGGAGTGGTGCGTTATCACCTCTGAATCCAAGAGCAAGGGTCCAAAACATTGCCCTACCACAAAACAATGGTGATTTGACAATATTTGAATTGGTCCAACAACCTAACTCTACAAATAGGCAAACAACGACGACCGACTGAACTCACCCGGAAAGCTTGACTTTATATCCCTCACCCTCTCTTCCCATACGCGTTTTGGGCATGACCTTGTTAGTCACCATCTAGGAGAAATCAATTTACAGGTTTATTTAATGCTCATAGGCGTGAACTTCCTGTTATAAGAATGTGGTCCCTAATCGTGTTGATATCTTCAACGGATAGCTTGAGATATTGCTCTAGATATTCTTCAACACCGCCGTACTTCTCGTCAAGCATCTTCAAGAAGGCTATCATGGTCTCGTGTCTATGTTCTGATCAGATATGAATATTCCAAGAAATATGATACACATACCGACAGGTAAACATATTGAGGGCTGCCTCGTTATTAGAAGCAAATAATGGCTCCTTCGCCAATCGTGCCATAATCATGTCTCTAGCTGGTTCACGTCCCACTCTGGTAAGAGTGTAATCACGAGCGATGAATTCATCATCAACTCCAGCTAGCTGCTCACAGCAATGAGGCTTGGTTGACATTTGTAATGATAGCGACGGACTTTAAGGAGAATGGCAGCGATTATACCTGTCCGATCCTTTCCAGCTGTACAATGGAACAAGACGCCTTCTGATGGGTTATCCCTTATATGTCGAAGAATCGCTCCAAAAGCAGGGACCCCATGGTCGAGGATTTGAGAATATAGCTCCATGAAAGCCTTTGATTCTCACGTCACTCAGACCCTCATTGTTCGAGTTATATGATCATTACCTCTGTTTTACCGCTGGCGTACAGTCGATATCTCCTGCATAAGCAATGCAAAATCACATGAGTCGGTGCGCCAACTTGAATGGCCGATGAGGATGAGCACGTACGTACTTCGCCATCATCTCTGGACTATAGTCAGCTGTTTGGAACACGGGCGTATGCAGTATCTGGACCCCATTGATCTCAGGCAATGGAGTGTTGTACTTCTTTATTTCTGTATCGGATCGCAGATCGAAGACCTTTGAGATCCCTAGCTTCTGGAGGATAGCCTTTCCTATGGATATATAAGGTACATGATGCAAAGTTTGGTTTGGATATACCTTCATCTGTTATATTCGATAATTCTGCAGAACGAAAGAGATAACCAGGTCTCGTTGTTTTGCCTGGGAGTGATTGCGAGGGGTATAAGCCAAGGTCGCGGACATTTATGACCCCAGGAATAGTGACAAAAGGTGGTTTCGATAGGACATCTGCTACATAAGATGGATCAAGGGGTTCAAGGTCATTCATGGCGTGAAAGGGGTGTAATAGTTTGAGCTTTGAGTTGGCCACAGTCCATTTAAAGCACAAATAATGAAGCGCTGATCGCCGGAATGCGTGACATGAAGGAAGCCACAGAAAACACGAGACTGCCTGCCCTTAACTTACGATGGTCACGCCATCGTCTAAATTGCAATAAGTCGCGTCCCTTCTAGAAACACGTTATGGACTCTGAAGGTCCTTCCTCGCCGCTTGCGATCCCTTCATCTCTTCCCCCAAGTAGCGCGGCAGGTGCTACGCAATCGGATGGCGGAGGATTTCCCCGAAGACCTACAACCGATGCACTAATGTTGGGCGAGGACGAGGCAGAGGAGGATGTGCAAACCGGAAGCCGCAGACGAAGGAGGCCAAGGACCCAGAGAAATGGCGATGTTCCTCTGGTTAAAGACGCGGTTGGGGAAAGTGTGTCTGATAGCTTCGAGACCTTTTTGAAAACGTACCTTTCTTGTTCAACTCCTTGCTGCTAATCTTGAAGACGCCATAGATTTACAGAGGATGTTGCTCTTGCCGCGACACCTGGATCCGATGGCGATGCACTAGATACCATAGATGGGGAACTTATCTATATCGAACAAATCCACACAATGCGGGAGTATGAGCTCACCACGTTATACGTCGATTTCGGACATCTTCTGCAACGTGATGATGTACTGGCCGATGCTTTGCAGAAGCAGTACTACAGGTTTCTCCCCTATCTTCGACGTGCCTTATTGAACCTTGTTGGCGAGTACGAACCCGAGTACTTGAAGATCAACCCCACTGCGGCAACAACTGATTCTGCCAATTTACAATCACGCGAATTCAATGTGGCATTCTACCACCTTCCACTTGTGTCTGGTATTCGGGACCTGCGAACGGATAAAATTGGAACCCTCATGAGCATCAGCGGAACCGTCACACGTACAAGTGAAGTCCGTCCAGAGCTATTATTTGGCAGCTTCATCTGTGAGGTTTGCAATGGCCTTGTGAATGATGTTGAGCAACAGTTCAAGTATACTGAGGTGATATCATCCCCTGTCCTTGGTGTATTTATGAGTTAACATGTTCGCTCATAGCCGTCTCTCTGCCCAAATCCCACATGCGGAAATCGAACAGCATGGCAGCTCCAAATTGACAACTCCAAGTTTACTGACTGGCAAAAAGTTCGAATACAAGAAAATCCATCTGAGATTCCAACAGGCTCGATGCCTCGGTCTTTGGACGTAATTCTGCGATCGGAACTAGTCGAGCGTGCCAAAGCTGGGGACAAATGTGTTTTCACTGGCTCGTTTATTGTTGTGCCAGATGTAAGCCAACTGGGATTACCTGGCGGAAACAAAGCCGAGTTACAGCGAGAAGCTAACAAGGGCAACACTTCTACTGGCGGCGTGGGAGGGAGTGGGGTTACAGGGCTAAAGAGCTTAGGTGTAAGAGATCTCCAATACAAGACTGCATTTTTGGCCTGTATGGTGCACGATGCGGATGGTCGGGTTAGTACAGTTTCAGGCTCTCAGTCCTGCTAAATTTAAATCTTCATAGGGAGGGACGAATATCCGAGGAGAAGAAGACCTTGGTGGGGATAGTGGCAATGCATTTATTCAGTCTCTCACAGAGCCTGAGTTCGATGAGCTCAAAGCTATGATCGACTCGGATCATATATACTCTCGCCTGGTAGAGAGTATAGCCCCAACCGTCTATGGTCACGAGATAGTCAAGAAAGGATTGCTGCTGCAACTCATGGGAGGCGTGCATAAGCAGACTCCGGAAGGGATGAACCTTCGTGGTGACATTAACATTTGTATTGTCGGTGATCCTTCGACATCGAAATCCCAATTCTTGAAGTCAGTGCCCCAATCCAAAGCATATCACTGTCACTCACGATGCCATCAAGATATGTATGCTCATTCTTACCCCGGGCTGTATATACCTCTGGAAAGGCATCCTCGGCCGCTGGTCTTACGGCTGCTGTCGTCAAAGATGAAGAAACGGGCGATTTTACGATTGAAGCAGGCGCTTTAATGCTCGCCGATAACGGAATATGCGCGATTGATGAATTCGACAAGATGGACATCTCAGATCAGGTCGCGATTCACGAAGCAATGGAGCAACAGACAATTTCCATTGCCAAAGCTGGGATTCATGCCACCCTCAATGCTCGCACTTCAATACTCGCTGCAGCAAACCCAATTGGTGGACGCTATGATCGCAAAAAATCCTTGCGAGCGAATGTTCAAATGAGCCCTCCAATCATGAGTCGGTTCGATCTATTTTTTGTTGTCCTCGATGAATGCGATCCAAAGACGGATTTGAACATTGCAAAACATATCGTAAATGTTCATCGTTTCCAAGATGAGGCGATCAATCCAGAGTTCAGCACGGAAACCCTACAGAGATATATTCGTTATGCAAGGACATTTAACCCGAAGGTGTGTGTGTCCTATATTGGCATATTAAGAAGTTAACGTGAATATCATTACAGCTGACGCGAGAGGCAGCCGATGTATTAGTTGAGAAATACAGGATTCTAAGGCAAGATGATGCTACTGGTGCTGGGCGCAATTCGTATCGGATAACTGTGCGCCAACTCGAGAGTATGATTCGATTGTGCGAGGCAATAGCCCGCGCTAATTGTACATCAGAGGTAAGCACATTGGAATTAATTAATATAATATGCATGGCTTATGCTTCTAGCAGATTACACCTGCTTTCGTTCGCGAGGCATATACCCTTCTACGGCAATCCATAATTCATGTTGAGCAAGACGATATAGATTTTGATGAAGAAGAGTTGGAAGGCGAACGAGGGGATGGTCAACCAGCGGCCGAAACCAATGTAGATGACGATGAAGGCGATATTCATATGTCGACTGGTGCAATGGACGAAAGTTCTATGCCTGTTGGTGGAATACGGCCTGCGGTTCGCCGAACCGCTGTGGTTGCTTCGTCTTCCCGTACAACTACGCCTACCTTGGAAACCCATATCCCAGCGCCCGCCCCCCCAGTAAAGAAACGAATGGTCATCACGCACGATCAATATATCCAATTACAGAGTATAATTGTGTTGCATCTATCAGCACAGGAGAGGGCCACTGGTACAGGTCTGGATCGAGACGACTTGATTGATTGGTACCTGGAGCAAAAGGAGTCAGAAGTACAGGATGTCGAGCAGCTCGAATACGAAAGAGAGCTGATAACCAAAATGCTGAGAAAACTAGTCAAGGTGAATAGGAGGTTGATTGGGTCATGCGACACTGATTTATTTTCATCATTAGGACAACTACCTCATTGAGGTCAGAGGTGATGTCCAAGATTCCCTCCCTTCGGTTAGTGAGGAAAGTCAGCAATCGCCTGCAGCAGTGGAAGGTGAAGATATCAAGGTCTACTATATGGTACACCCTTCTGTAGATTTAGAGGGATCTTCACTCACGTCCTCAGGTCACTAATTTCTCATCTTTGTTTGATTGTATATCTACCAGCTTACCTGCCCTCATTTTGCTTTGCTGTATATCACCTTGTA
>JASFDG010000029.1:77655-94532 GCA_036937095.1 Phaeolepiota aurea
CCTCCCCCTCCTCCTCTTCCCCCTGCTCCTCCTTCACCACCACCACCACCACCACCACCGCCTCCTCCTCCTCCTCAGTTTAACGCACCTACAGTTCCACCTTCCCCACACCTACCTCCTGCCACGCTTCTATCTCCGCCGCCTCCACCTCCACCTCCACCTCCATTATTATCACTCTCACCCTTTGGGGCCCCCCCCCCCCCTCCTCCTCCTGCCCCACCTCCATCAGCATTCAGAATTCCCCTTAAATCAAGCATACTTGCGTCACCCAAGCGACTAAAGCCTTTTTTCTGGACCAAACTGAATAACTCGACTATAGAAACTACCATCTGGAATGACCTCTCGGGCAACATTGACCTCGATTTGGCTGACCTCGAAGCGACGTTCACTATTGAAAACGCAATTCACAAGCCATCTCAAATTCGATCGAGCGCCATGAAGAAAAGGAATATCACCACACTCCTTGACATTACGCGTGCAAATAATGTTGGTAAGGGCGTTACAATTCCGTGATGGCTGGTTGAATCTGATAATAGCGGTAGCAATTATGCTGTCCCGCATTAAAATGGGATATGCTGATATTCGGGATGCATTGCTCGTTATAGACGATGTCAAACTGTCTTTTGATGACCTAAAGGCCATCAGCAAACAATTGCCAACGGTAGAAGAGGTATGCTGGCCACACCATTATTTCACGATATCTGACACCGTGCTACTTCTATGAAGGTCGAAAGGATCAAGAATTTCGATGAGATTGGAAAACTCGCAAAGGCGGACCAGTATTTCTACCAGGTTGATATAATCTGTGCTTGTGTGTCACCTGACTGACGATGCCAAGATAATGGACATACCTCGTCTCCCCCAAAGATTAGAATGCATACTGTATCGGCGGAAGCTTGATCTAGACATCGAAGAAATCCGTCCCGAATTAAACATCCTACGAAATGCATGCCAGGAACTGAAATCATCCCAGAAATTCAAACAAACCCTTCAAGTCTGTCCTCCCCGATCTACTGAAATCAGCCCGATTGACATCCCCCCCAAGGTCGTTTTAGCTCTTGGCAATGCACTGAATGGTTCGAGCTTCCGCGGCAACGCACGTGGGTTCCAACTCAATACATTGTTGAAGGTGTGCCCAATCCAACCACTACGTTGTACTTGTGACTTAAACAACTTCCTCCCTAGCTACGAGAGACAAAAACTGCCCGTGGGGGTACAGATTGCCCTACTCTTCTCCACTACCTTGCGCGTGTGCTCATGCGTAAAGATCCACTACTAAACACCTTTATTGACGACATGCCAAACCTTGAAGCAGCGGCGCGAGGTAGGTAGTTCCCCCGACCCTGCCTTGGCCGTACTTATTAACCGCGCCTAGTTTCTGTGCAAACTGTTATGCAGACAGTCAACACCCTGGTCTCGGGGATCGACCAAATCAAAGCAGAAATTACGGAAGCTCGCAAGTTCAAGAACAAATCAGAACGTGACCGTTTTATACAAGTCATGGAGGTATACCGCTCTTCACCCGATTTAGAGGGTTCGGGGCGCTCACCGTGTTTTTGGCCAGCCATTCATATCTTCTGCCAACCTAAGTATATCGGCCTTGAATCATATGGGATCAACTGTTGAGAAAGAAATTCAATTTTTAATGACATACTATGGCGAAGCACCCAATTCACCAGAGGCTCCAAAGCCAGAAGACTTTTTCGGCCTGATTGTCTCCTTCTCCTCTTCACTTCAAGTGAGTTGGTAGTTCCTCGTTCAATGGTACATGCCAACCCATGATCGCAGAAATGTGCTCTCGAAGTATATGAGGCGGAGAACCTCAGGAAGACTATCCAACCACCACCGATAGTTATCGAGGCACCCGAGGAAAATGTAAGCACTGAAGTTCTATTACTACTGGAGGATCTTACTGAACCCACCTTGAAGACTATCAAGGGACAAGACACGGCGATGCCATGGAAGAAATCCCAAGGTTATGCGGCATCGGGTCAAACATCTATTGGTCGTGGCGATTTCGACCAAGCAATTCGCAGCATGAGGGAAGGGAAGCGTAGAGTGCGACCAACACGACCCCTGAGTAAGATATTCTTAGATGGTTCAAGCGGAGGCAGGCCTACAAGTCGCCTCTATGATTAAAAAAAAATCTCGCGTGTAGCCTTATATCATGAGTAGATGGACTTTTTTGGTTAACGATGTATCAGAATAACAAGAAACAAACATTGTATCAATTTTAAGACTCCAGTATGCCCGATGAATTTCTGCATGCCACCAAGAGTACATTACAAATACCCCTTCCACCAAATAGCGTAAGGGATGGAAATCGAACATTGAGACTGTAGAGATTTAAGACAGGAGAAGTGGCAGTGAGGGAGGAAGCAGTCGTACTCAGTCCTTGGTGACCCTAATCACGACCTTCCCCACATGAGCCTGGGATGCGAGGTATGCATATGCATCCACTGCTTGCTCAAAGGCGAAGACCTTGTCTACGACTGGCTTGGTCACGTCCGGGTTGGCTTGGATGAGGCGGTTCATATCTTTGAATCTAAAATTTTGTTTTATTATCGGGAAGGGGCAGCCAACATCACCTCTGATGCGACTTACTGAGCAACTGAGCCAATCTGTATGCCCCTTAGGACAATCGCCTTCAGAATGATAGGGAGGATCACATCGTAATCAGAAGTCTCCTATACACATATCAGCCGACAGGAATAGTATGAATTTCAACACCCCCTTTGACAAGCACACACCGTAGACACAAACCCTATTACATGGAGAAACCCTCCAACCCTGGCAGACCTCATCGATTTCGGTAATGTCCCCATCCCACCAACCTATGATATGAAAATCAGAAGGAACAAGCACTGCAAATTTAAAAAGGGGGCCGACTTCGATAATGTGGTTGACACCGACGCCGTTGGTCTGGATCAGCAAAAGTATAAGCAGTGTCGATAGCCTTGGAATAAAGAGTAATACATACAATCCTTAAAATCACTTCGTCCCAGTTCGGCGTCTTGTTGTAGTTGATAACGTGCTTCGCACCAAGCTTCGAGGCTATCTTCAATTTTTCATCCGAGGACGATGTCGCAATGACAGTAGCCCCAGCTGCCACTGCGAATTGAAGTGCACAACTGGGTGCCCAGTAAGCACCATCCCCATTCTATGGGTCGATTGTACTTACATTGACACGCCTCCAGTCCCTAGGACAAGAACAGAGTCTCCCGCCTTGAGCGGAACTGGCCCGTAAAGTGCGTTATATGCAGTCAAAGCGGCACAGCTAGAATCGCCAACTTTAGAGTTTCGTCGATGCAGAACCTTTAAACCTTGAAACGCACGGTAAAGTAGACGCCTCCTCATATGTCAAGTGTTCTGGTATATCAACAATTGACTAATGTGGCCGTTAGACTACGTTGGTGTGAGTGAAACCAGAATAAAAGCTTACATGCGCAGGAAACGTTCTATATTCTGTTAACACGCCATGGGCAGCACCTCCCAACGCTGTCTGCTGGATGCTCTCGCTGGTGTCCCCATATATATGATCCAGTGCGAAATTAGCGCAAACGCGTTGACCTATCTTCCAATCTTTGACATCTTCTCCGACTGCAATTATCTTCCCAGCCATGTCAGAACATGGGACAAGGTTGTCTGGTTTCCTGGACGTAGAGACCATACTTGTCAGAGGTGGGAGGGGGCACATATATCAACCGGAAACTCACTTGCCAGGATAGGAACCATTGGCTACCATGAGGTCCCGATACTAAAGTAGATATATGTTGACTCGAGACGTAACACCGCGACGGAACCAGGCTCACCTGCAGAGAAACGGCATAAACCTTGACCAGAACCTCATTCGCCCGTGGAAAAGGGACCTTCACATTTTGTGTAGCGAGATTCTTGTATGAACCAATCTACAAGGAGTCAGTGACCGCTGTCGACGAAAGAAGCCCGCCTTGAGCTGTACCTCAGTCAAATAGAACTGGCGAGCAACGTTTGGGGTCGACATGCTATTGTGCTGTATCTCGAGAGTGCCTGTGTGAATGAGGTCTGCGTCTCTTATATGGTAGGCAGATGTGAAAATACATGGCCAATTTAGCAAGAAGGCTGACGCGATAAGCCTGAAACTATTTTTGGGCCCACCAAGCTGGCTTTTGCCGGTGAGTATTATTGACCGTCTACTCCAAGGTGTTAGGGATCTGACGTAATGTCTCCATTATAGTTTTGTGCCGAGTGGTTTGTCAGCTTCCTCGTGGTGTACCTTGGGAAGGTGATGTTGGCAGGGGTCAACATTTACAACTAACCCATTCAGTCCCGTAAATTAAGCGAAAAAACCCCACTTAAGGTTGGGAAATTGCATCAATGGCGCCTGCCATGTGCATGTGACATGCTGTGACCTCACGTTAGTAAACCTTTGATGTTGGGTGATGTGTGGGAATCTGAGTCTGACCAGCGATGTTAAGTTGCCTGTGAGACAGTGTGAGCAAAGCAGAGGTGGGGCGACTGAAGTAGGCATTAAGGTAAATTGTCATTCATAACTTTAGCATGTTCGCCGTGACTTGCTTGTGGGCCACGTGCAAAAACATTAATTTTTAGCCGACACAATGAAAAAGACATAAAAAGTATTTGGGTCATTGACTCAAAAATCCGAATGCTGAGGAATTTCAGACATGTCCTCTGCTCAACATCTCAGCATTTAGATTCTTCAGTTTTTGTCTCGAGGAATTGTCATGCAGTTTACAGCCGAGTTGTCACGCAAATGCATGTGGCAGGCGCCATTGATGCAATTTCCCAACCTTAGCAGTGGTTGGCTCTAGCGTTGGAGGGGGCCGGGTAAGAACGACGTACGGCTGGAATGCAAGAGATACATGTTATGCAGGGCTGTAGCCATTAGAATGGATTGGGTGGATAGCCCCACCAAAGGGTGCGATAACCTAGGACGCCAAGACCGTTTGCTATCAGAATGTCCTGCTGGTGGCTTCATTGCACTGTATCAGCGTCAAATATAGGCCAGAGTCATGGGCGGTCGTGGAGTCTCAAAATTTGAATTGTCAACTCTATAACAGAGGATAGCCTTCAACACCTTCAATTCTGCATAGGGACTTGAGCCTCACATCACGGGCCAGCCCCATTCCTCAAACCAATGGTTTCCGATCGAAATTAATAGGTGAAGCCTTATCGCATCTAGCAACGCAATCGAGGAATAGTTTGAAAAAACCATCCACCTGAAACACCAACTGATTAGTTTTTTAGGTCAAGGAACATCACGGAACATACATTGAGCGTTCTGGCAACCATACAGTTCTTACCATTGCTCCCCCACGTGTCATCACAGGCTTTATAGTTCCAAACATCCACGACGGTCTCGCCAACACAATGGGAACCAGAAAGCTCTACATCTACCCGATATCGAGTGCACTCGAAGAGTTCTGGGCAACTAATGTAGGCAATCGTCAAGGCATCGTGCAGGGGTGGTCCATCGTCGAAACCAAATGTGGACTTGTATGCGGCAGCGAAGAAGGTAATGAGAGTGGACAGCGT
The DNA here is from genome assembly GCA_036937095.1 of Phaeolepiota aurea. Lineage (NCBI taxonomy): Eukaryota > Fungi > Basidiomycota > Agaricomycetes > Agaricales > Squamanitaceae > Phaeolepiota > Phaeolepiota aurea. The sequence continues at coordinate 83,191 of JASFDG010000029.1, forward strand.
GTGCCTGAGTGGCGTGCTAGCAGGTGGTAGCGTCCCAGGGGTAAGTTCGCCTGCAGTTCCAGGCTGCAATAGTTGTGCTTGTATTTCCCTTGTAACAATAGCGGTATGCGTCACGTTGATGGGTATCATTGTCTTTTTGATGGGGGCGTTGAGCACGATTTGCGCCGCATGAGCTGCGTGGGTGTGAGTGGCCATAATCCCGGGCGGAGAGAGAGACAGGCTTACGATCACACATAATGTTATACTCTGCAACGGCGGAACGGTTCCCAAGTCCTACTCCTCCCCCCATGAAAACGAACTCTTCGATTCCAGACAGTAGGTCGGGATACACGCTTACAAAGAGCGCGATATTGGTCATTGGCCCACTAGACACGATGGTGACCTGATGGCCAGCCCCACCTTTCCAAACACCTCTGACAGCTGTTGCCATACCATCCAAGGCACAAGCAGGAGCGCCTCCAGCATTCTTCTGCGCAAACCGTGCCAACACCTCGGGGTCATCAGCATTTGGCAGGCCTTCGACGCCACCCAGCCCATCCTCTCCATGAATCTCTGGTTCATGTTTTGCGGCAAGCAGAAGGGGCTTATTCGCGCCGGGGAATATCTTGAGATGGGGTTGGCCACCGAACCCATAAACGCATCTTGCCGCATTTATCGCCGTGCATTCGCTGCTAGCATTTCCATGCGTCTACGATCAGAGTTACGTAGTGAGCCGGGACTCCATGCTAGACCTTCATGACGGGTTTGCTTTACTGTAGATATTCCCAATAAATGAATATTCTCGCAATGAATTGCAAGCATGATTGCTGTCGCGTCGTCGTGTCCCTAAGGCATGATTGAGCAAGATTTAAAGCAACAGGTTGATGGGCTAGCGAACGGGGTCGACATCAAGCCAGGTATACTTCTGTTTGGATGCCATATCACCAGAGCGGAAGGGACAGAGACCGTGTGGTAAGAATCAATACTGCAATGGCTGATCTAATCTTATCCGATGATACCACTTTAAGTTACAACTTTGGCAGATGCGTAACACATAGCGCGCCAAACCAGACCACGTATACGCTTTTCAGCTTTGGGTGCATTTTGTGTGTCGCGGGCCTATGCAAGTAAAAGCATACATATTGTATCCCTAGACATGCCGACCGCTGATAGCCCCGACATGATCAGGCTTGTGTTTGAGAACGACAGGACCAGACCCTCTGGCTCTCGATGGCCGTAGTCCTTCAAATCCTGTTGCTTCAGTTGTCTTTCCGCCACGACATCATCATCCCCATCTTGTAGGTCATATAGCTGAATGGGATCCCGAATATCCTAAAGGTGGCCACGTCAGTTCGCAGGTCCCACTCAAGGACGCTACACCCTTACAAGCGCTCTAACAGTGAATATATCATGGCCCACTTTCTTCCAAAATTACACCGGTCGGCTCGCATGCAATGTTGGCGGGTAATAGGCTGAGCCAAACATGTCGGCTATAGAAGCAGAAACAAGCCTGGAGATTGCATGACGAGTGCAGGGGCATTTTTTGGTTTCTTCACAGGTTATCATATTCAATCCCCAAGTTGTCAGCTAGGGTACTGCAATGTCTTACAAAGACCCGAATCAATCACGCTGGATGGTATGGACCAGCTACCACTGTTGTCGACGTCTATCAATGAACTGGCTCTTGCAACACCAGGCATGCCACCGCACTACGCCCACTACGCCCTCTATTGACGATCGCGGGCAATGTCTGATTATGAACGTTTCAGAGGCTCTTGTCATTCAAGTTGGGTCATTTTATTTCGTGACCTCGCATGCAACGAAACATTTTAGGCCTGAAAAAACGGGTAAGGAGATTGATATCCGGCAACGGGGAGGGAGTAGATGGGATCCTGGTATACCCCGATTCGACTTATCATGAGAGGAGCCTATAATTGATCTATCCTGGAACAAGTGATCTTTCCTGCACGTAGTACTTTGCCATGGCGGTGGCTAGAACATCAGCTCCTTCTTTCGAGCACAGGAACGACGATAAATCGGTGAGGGAATTATCTGTCCTTGGAGGGTAACTGGCCGCCGCATTATGCGCGCGCAAGGGCATACCCAGGCCGTATGACTTTTTTGGTTCCCCTTCCTGCATAGGCAGAGTATCGTAGGGGTGCCGCGTGGCGGGCATCGATGGATTAATACTGCGATCTGGGGAGTGCGGATTTCGAGAAGGGTATGGCGCGGCAGCTCGTGAATGGCGCTGCCGACCATATTCGGAGCGAACAGCTTGGCCGTTGCTTGTTGGGTAGTAGCTAAAATCTCTTGCACTTTCCCCTTCTCCTCTACGAGATTGCTCTGGTATGGTATCAAATGCCGTTTCCTCAACAGGAACAGCGCAGGGGGTCGCTACTAGATTTTCGTGTGGAGATCTCATTGGATGAGCGTATGGCATATCAGAGTAAACGTTTGAATGATGGTTTTGATTGCGAGCGTCCACGGGGAGCGGCAGCGGCACTGAGTTGGACATCGATCTGGGCGATTCGCGATAATTTGATAGACCAGCATTACCGGAGCCGCGCACGCCCTGATATAGAACGCCACTCCCAGAAGCAGCAGAATCGAATATTGGGCTTGCCAGAGACTCGTGTTCTAGGCTAGATCCATAAGACGAGCATGGTGATTCTGTTGACGGCATGGTTGTATGGATCTCTGTCCCTTCAGACCCATAATCATAAATGGAGAGAATCGGTGGGAGTTGAGGCTCCATAGAACTGGACGTCCAAAAGTTCGCACTTGCTAATAGACTTGGTGAGGAAAATCACTCACTTGGGTACGATAGGATGTGTTTCGTTCCACTTTTCTGCAAGCCCTGAAACGACCTCACAGAGTTCATATGGCAGCGATGTTGGGCCATCGATGTAGAAGTAGTCCAGGACGGTTTTTACTTGTTCATCAGATAGGATGAAAGGCATGCTGGCGTAAGGTGGTACCAAACCTCAAGGCCCCTTGGGTGGGCTAATATATCAGCACAATTGGGGGCTTTACGTTGTACATCCAATCCCCACAAACTTACATTACATAAAAGGAAGGGTTGGCAGCATTCTGTTGACTTACCCTGAACTATCCAAATGAATCAGTTTATCCCACAGCAACAGCGACCTTAATTTGAAAACCTTGCATCTCCCCAGCCCACTGACAGAAAACATTGTGAATGAATCAGTAAACGAGCGTACAGTTTTCACAATGATTGTGAATATCAAAGCAACAGCACATCTCAATGATGCATTGACATTACCTTGCCTTTGTGCTTCCAAAATGCACAGAAAGGGGTAAGGTCACCCTGGTCGCCAGGGTCGGGAAGCTTTTGAGTTACCGTACCTCTCCGTGACAGAAACGGCAGAACGTAGATCTCGGCATTCGAAAAAAATGTGGTGCACATTAGCATGATTGGAATCGCAATGGAAAACAGGTGCTGAATATACATGATCTATGATAGTAGCAGTGACAGCGAAGTAAATAACGTAACGTTGATAAGCCAAATGGAGGATAACAGACAGGTGACAGGTCAGGAAACACAGATGAGCTAAAACCTGGAATCACTGTGCCATGAGCATCGCTGTTCTCATGGGGCTTATACTCATTGCTCCCAAAGATGTCCCAAGCCCTCCCACATCGCCCTCCTTAGTAGCCTGGGACATACTAAGGTAACCACTTGACCCAAGGGCATCGTTGTTACCCGACACTTCATCCTCCTCTTCGTCCGAACTATCTTCGTCGTCAATCGCAACGGAAGACCACTCCCTGTAAACCCTCTGGATGTAGACATTGGATTTTGGTAGGCGATATGGGTCAAAGGGAAAGAATGCGTTCAGTTCAGTATCGACAAGCTTGCCAAACACCGCAGGATGCAGAGTGTTCTGCCCCGACCCCCCGCTCCCAGGCCGTGAGGACGGAGATAATGTAATATTCCCTGCACTACCAGTTACCGAGGACCCGTATTCCGCGCGTTTGTTTGTCTCCATGATAGTGTAGCAATAGATGAAATCAGTCGCGTGTGCGACACGAGCGAACTGCATGACAACATTCGGAGAGCACACACGTAGTGGGTTCAAAACGCTGGTCACAACACGCTGCATGACCCTAATCTCTGGCATCCATTTCTTGCCACGCTTCGTGCTGGGCGCGCCGAGATCTTCGTCGTTATCGTCTTCACCAAACTCCTCGAGCAAGTCGCGCCACCGGAAGCAAAAAATGAGGAAAACAGCTTGTGTCACTGCGTAAAAGACACCATGCTGTTGCGTCCCGAGCGAAGCGCCGGTGCGCAATGCATCATCGACGGCTTCTAGGTGGGCGAGAAGGAACTCACAGAGAACGCTTACGACACGGCGCGCACCCGCGCGATCTACAAACGTGGCGCGGCTCACAAAACTCCCGATGTAAGACGCGGCAGCAGCACGAGTTACTACAGGTGTCGTTGTGTGATTGCGTTCTCCGAATAATGCACGATCGACGAGCATCCCTTGAAAGACATCAACGAACTCAGGGTCTAAGGAGGTATACCAGAAGATGAGGAACTGTGTGTAGCGCGATTTAAAGGTGCGGAGGATTATCCGATCAAAAATTGACAAAAGGGCAGTAAATTGGGTGCGAAGTTGGGATTTGGGAGGAGGGGGGGTCGAGAGGTTTGGTGTACTCGGTAATTGGGGGCTTGTATCATCGTTAAGGGAAGCGTTAAATTCGGCGAGGATGGGCGGAAGTGGGGGGAGTGGTAGGGGTTCTGGGGGTGAGGAAGGTCTTGATGACTCGGTTGAGTTGGATTTGATCAATTCGTAAGTTTCATGGAAATGGGAGAATACAAGTGTGAGAATCGCATCAAGCTTTCTCACCATATCCTGTATATGTTTTACGTTGGTGGGCATTTCTGGCACGTTTTCACCATCCAGGTCTCCAGCTTCGGATGACAGGTCACTAAAATTGTCGCCATCTTCGCCTTCCTCATCTTCAGTCTCAGAATCATTCGGTTCCTGGCCCAGCACTGTGTCGAAGGGGTCGATCTCAAATACATCTTGATCTTGTGCATCTTCTTCTAACTCTTCCAATTCAACCTGTATCTCTACCTGATAAGATGGCTGTCAGTATTTCCCATTAACTGGGAAAGTTAATTCGTACATCAATTTGAATTGCACGATCCACGATAGTCGCAAGGATCTTGTCGGCCAATTCAGGGCAGTATGATGATATTTTGAGGAGATTGCGAATATATGTCGCTTGTGCAACTTGGTTTTGCCGTTTATGTGGGAAATGGCGGACAAGAAGGGGTTGCAAAGTTGAGGGTAGTGTCGGAATAAGAGAGAGGAGGTGGCGAAGGAGGCAATGTAAACGATCGTAAATTACACGCCGCGTCAGAGGACTGGACGAGCCCTCTGGCATCCCCATATCGAGAGCCTGCAGACCAGATTCTGCGCGACGGGGATGAGATCGACATTCAGCTGAAAAAAGGGAACAACACACGATATGTGAATCCGTGGGCTATTTTGCCTAGAATTAGGGAAAGGTATTCGGGCCGAGCGCTGAGTAGCATGCCGATAAATACGGAGTAGGACTTCACAGTGGATGCATCAAGAGTAGTCCAAGGCATATTAACAACGGCTTCGACGAGCGTAGAATGCGTGCGTTCGAGTCGAGAAACAACATGAGATAGTGCAAGGATCCAGAACCGAAGCTGAGGTATTTGGTTGGTATCGGATGGGGAAGGCTTGGGGTTGAATTGGTTGACTAGCTCCTCAAAGGGCCCAGATATTCCCTAGACTTATTCTTTTAGCGGGTGGTAGAGGCATCTACACAGGAAGGGCGTACGTTGGTCTTCTGCTGCAGCGCGTTCGTGACGAAGGCGAGGTACATGTCTTTGTGTATTTTTTCGCCCTGTTTAATGCGGGAGTTGGTTGCGATGGGTCGTCTTATTAGAAATGATGACGCTGATTGGGAAGGCTTGCGCGCTGAGGACGACTTCGCGAAACTGTCCAGAGATGCTTTGGCTTGGGACATTGTGTCGAGAAGTCTAATGTTTTGAGGTCCAGCTTTTGGCGCCCTTTGATTGAACTGGGAGTGACGAGAATGAGGATCCATTACAAGACCCTCTTCACCAGCCCCGGCCAAAAAATAGAAATACTAAAGAGGGAGTAGAAAGAAGGAAGTAATCGTTGACCTTGTAGCACTGATTCAAAATCTGTGTGACCATAAGCGCGTGCACAAAATTTACATGGCTTACATAATCAAAATATAATCTTCTGCCCTTGCCAAGGCCCGCTTGGATTTCTCCCTTCCACCACTATGTCGACGTCCACCTTTTCCTCAGCACATCGTTTGTATGTCAAGTCGCTGTACAAACGATACCTTACCAACGCGCTTGACTGGACAATCCGACGCGATGTATGGAGGCAGCAAGCTCTCCAGATCAGGGCAGAGTTCGAGCGAAACCGGTGGGTTAACCTATACTAAAATCATCTGGGTGAAGCTCAAAGGCTCTGCCCATAGCAATGTACATGACCCCCGTGCATTGGCTACCGTCCTCGAAAAGGCAGAGGCAGAGCTTGCACGCAAGCGACACCCGGATCCAGTTATCTGTGTGTACTAGGCCACTTTTTTGTTGTCTCCTTTTCATTGAAAGTGATACCACCCAGCGCCGATGTTTCCTGGGGGCACTAAGTGGTAAGTTCTCAGAACTATTCACGAGGGTACCCGTGACTAATCATAGACGCTAGGGAACGGAATACACCCGTAAGTCTCCGCGCGGGGTTCCTTATAGCTGATTCGAACTCATTGGCAATCAGCCGAACATGGGTCCGCTGTACGATCACGAAGCTGCAGCACATCATTAGCAACAGGCTGAGCTTGGGTCCAGGGCGATCGGGCATGAGAGCTGGGCGGATTGCTGTCGAAAATAAGAAATCATGCAATCTAACAACTAAAGATTGTGATGGCCTATGTCTCCTTTGTTGTATATATCAAGGGAAGGGAATACCACAAGCCGTATCACACATGTTTCCTGCAGTTGCAATGTTCAGTCCGATAGATATTAAGCGATTTGTGAAAAGTTAAATCACATGGGCTGTCGCGTCAATTATACACGTGCCCAAAACGATAAGTCCTTCAGTCAGCTCTTCTGTTGCTTGCCACCTGTCGTGGAATGAACTACATCCGTGGTGCTGTCAACGCTATAAGCGCCCCCTATCAATATTACAGGGATCTCCCCCCCATAAACCCTTCGACTCTTACAGGCGCAATCGATGTTATTGTTATCCAGCGACCGGCAGACAACGGCGGCACCGAGCTTGTATGTTCACCCTTTCATGTTCGCTTTGGAAAGTGGCAAGTCCTTCGCCCAAGCGAGAAAAAAGTGTGTAGACTTCGCTCACAATTTTAGGCATGATCCTAATCTATATGCATAGGTCAGTATGTTGGTGAATGGCAGCCCCATCCCATATAATATGAAAATTGGAGAAGCTGGCGAGGCTTTTTTCGTATTCGAGACGGATGGCGATGTCCCCGAAGACTTGATTACGAGTCCTCTTCTGCAGCCCACCATTCCCGATGACGCTACTCCTGTAGCCGAGGGAATGGAGGCCAACGAAGACAAGATAGGAACTGACGTCAATGAGCAGCCCAGCGAGGCCCAACTCAATGCGGAATACAATGAACAGGGCCGTGTACAAAATACTAACACTCAAGAACCTGAGTTTCTCGACCTCGATGCACCAGCTCAAGATCCGAAGCAGGAAGATGATGCACCAAATATCACCCCGAAGCAAATCTTCAAGCGACCCAATTTCACGAAAAGTGGATCAATGTCGCACATTGCTCTCGCCCTCCCATCCCCCCCACCTTCCAGGTCACACACTCCCGAAATGCTTGCGCAGGACAGGATTGTAGACGACGCGCTTAAGGTCGCGAAAGCTGGGATTCATGTTCCGGTGGTTGAACACCTTGATAGTTCGTCTCATACATTTGAAATACCATTAATGTACCCAACCCCATCTAGATGTTGCTCTGGACATAGAGGGCTATCACGCCCACAAAGATGGACATGGTCGTGAACGCTCAGACCGAACAATAAAATCCAACAGCACCCCGCCCGCATCGCGTGCGTATTTGCCCTTCAATCTATTCCACAAATCTTGATGAAAATAACAGGTTCTTTGACGCCCTCGCCGGTCGAACTTTCGCACACACAGTCTATGACACATTCCACGCACGATCTGCCCGCCCTCCCAAGCCCCCGTGCCGCTTCCGAGCCGCCGCCAGAGAGCGAGCTCAAGGAACCCGCAACGCCTATCATCCCTGGGCCGACCCCATCGACTCCAAAATCGCCTGCTCTTCACCTCCAAGCATATTCTTGGGAGTGGGGCGCGTTTCCTCAGCCCTCGCCAATGAAGACATCATTTGGGAAGGGTGGACGGATTGAAGGCTCTTGGAAGTCACGGCCTGGTCCAGCTATTGCGGATCTGACTGCGTTTAACGAAGATGAAGATGAAGACGACGAAGATACTGAAGGTGAAGAAGAGAGGCAAGAGCGGAAACACGACCATGACCATCAACTCAGGAGCCAAAGTGTACCACCACATTTGGAGGGAAGCCCAGCAAGGCTGAAGCGAAGAAGGGGTAGAGCAAAGGAATACGAAGATCTCGACAAAAGGGACAGAGAAAATGACGCCGAGGAGTGGGGGAAGCTATTTGGCGCAGGCGGAACATTAAGTGCCAGGAGCAACGACGCGTTTGGATATCTGCTGAGCATAGACGGGCGAAAGGTTGCGTTCGAGTTGAGTCTGGTGTCGGCAGATGAAGAACTGCGCGGTCGAAGAGATAGAAGCGGCAAAGGTGGAAAGACGAGACGCGAAGGTCATGATGAATTAGAGACCTCAAGGTTATTCAATGAAGGGAAAATCAAGTTTGACAATTTTTTGGCTGATGAAGGGATTGTTCACGACCCGAGGCTGGTGATACGATGGGCGGGAGATCAGTATGTGCGCAAGCTGACTGTTATTCAGTCCATTGATTACTCTGTCCCTGCTCCGAATAGGTACATCACCCGCACAGACGGATCACCACTCATGTCATCACTCATTCACTGGCGAAATAACACGCTGCAACAATGTGCTAATAACCCGTCCTCGTCCCGACCCGCTTCACCTCCAACCTCTGATGATGGAGTATCGTCGGTCGGTAACAGTGAACTCAATTTAGACAATCTCCATAATAGATCCAAATCCGAGCCTCCAGAGCAGCCGCATACAGATGTAGTGGCTAGCCCAGGAAGCAAACCGACCTCACTTTCCTGGGTGCAGTGGTGGAGTCGTCGTCGGCAGGATGCAGGATCCACAAATGGCAAAGGAGACCGCCCTGGAATGAGGAGCACAACGTCTGCACCCTTGTCTGGATCTCGAGGTGCTGCAGGCCTCAATACACCTATCAAGTCACAGTCGGAGCAGAGGGTAAAGATAAAGGAGGCTGAGACAGCACCTGCGCTGCCTTCGACCCCCGTCCCGGACTCTCCCGCTATGCGCCCTGTGTCATCACCAGGTCAAGAACAGGCGCCATCAACAAAGTATGCCAAGACGCTACGATTGACGTCTGACCAGCTCGTGAGTTTACCCCTTGGCAATTAGGATGTTTAAATAAAGCAACATCGGTTCTCTCACACAGAAAGCTCTCAATTTGAAACCAGGCGCAAATAGTATCACTTTCTCGCTCTCTACCTCGGGTGTCATTGCATGTACCGCGCGAATATTCATGTGGGATTCAACGGATTTTGTCGTTGTGTCGGACATTGATGGCACTATTACCAAGTCTGATGGGTTGGGACATGTCTTTGCCATGATTGGACGGGATTGGACACACCTGGGCGTGGCAAAACTATACACTGATATAACACGCAATGGATACAAAATAATGTACTTGACATCACGCGCTATCGGCCAAGCAGATGCGACGCGCGGTTACCTCAAGGGCATCAAACAGAATGATTACCAGCTTCCGGAAGGCCCTGTCATTATGAGCCCTGATCGCCTGATGGCCTCCTTGCACCGGTATGTCAATCGATCTGCAGATCTTCGCAACTGATTAACGCTGCATCCTTTTAATAGAGAAGTGATCATGCGCAAGCCAGAGGTTTTCAAAATGGCTTGCTTGCGTGATATTCAGCGCTTGTTTGGTGAATCAGCCAGGAACCCATTCTATGCAGGCTTCGGCAATAGAATTACGGATGCGCTGTCTTACAGGAGCGTCAATGTGCCCAGTGCCCGAATTTTCACAATCGACTCGGCTGGAGAAGTGAAAATGGAGTTGCTGGAATTGGCAGGATATAAAAGCTCGTGAGCCGTTTGCATATCGAAACCTCCAGCAGTGGTATTAAAGACTGCCGTAGATATATCCATATGACCGACCTCGTCGATCAGATGTTCCCGCCAATCCACCGAAAATGGACGCCCGAATATACTGACTTCAACTATTGGAAGGTCCCTGTTCAGGATTACCCACTCCCGGACTTTTCTCCGCCTTCACCGACATTAAGTGCGCGGTCCGATACCTCTAACCGGAGCGCCCTGGCGCGTTTGAGGAACTTTAGCCTTGGCGGGTCTCGTCAGGCAACAACCAAAGCAAGCCCTGACGCCTCGGCAAACGCGGACACGGACCTGTACCGCAGCACGCACCTGCGGCAGATGTCATCGTTCGAGAAGTTGAGCAACACGTTATCGCAGGCCGCGAACGAAATACGGCGCAGCGTGAGCCCCGATCCAGTTGCTGATTCTGAGGACGAGGACGAAGAGGATTGGAGCCTGAATGCGGATGGGAACCGAAGGCGATGGAGGGCTAGGAGGAGGAGTATGACCAGCATGCCAGGAAGTTTAGATGATGAGATGGAATTCGGAATGGACGACGGCGAGGAAGGGTTGAACCGTGATGAAGACGTGGAAGGTGCTGAACTTGAAGAAGACCGGGAAGAGGGAGTTGACGAGGAAGCCGCAGCGGAGGAGGCCTTTGACGACGACCTGCTAGCGACGGGTGAGATGAAAAATGTACCATTCCTGTAATTCAAACTGTACATGGGATATCCCTTAATTATTTTAGAGTACATCGTTATCATATAATAAGTAATGTTTTATAGGTCTGAGGGGCTTGTGGAAGCGCTCAGCTCGAGTATCAGTGAGTCTGAGTCTCCGACCGCCTACCTCGAAAAATGCCAGCTATCAGGTTGGTGCCATAACTTCCACGTATGTCAGAAACTGAGAAGGATTCGGTGGATGTACATCTGCGGAAAAGCATATTGAATATATGAAAATGTATTAAATAAATTCCTCACAGTAAACCAATTGATAATA